>JAQZBX010110483.1:0-10373 GCA_029593785.1 Cabassous unicinctus
ATCAGCAGTTCCAGTGCAGGTGAGTTTTCCTGGGAAGGGTCTGAGGCATTAACCCCTTGGCAGTAAGCATGGGCTAGGTGATCATAGCTGCTTCAAGGGCAGCTCAGCTCTACTTGTCCCTAGTCCCCCCCCCACCAGGGGTTCCCCAAGTCTGAAAAGAACACATTGCAAACGGGGGAAGGAGGGAAGGAATAAGAACAGGTGCCAAAGGCCAAATTCCTGCATTTCCCATTTCATGCCTTGGTCCTCCTTCCTTGCACTTTTTTCCCTCTTTTTTCTTTTCTTTTTTTTTTTCCCTTACACTCTTGAAGGATGATTTTCTCCTCAGCTCGTCACCATCCTCAGGTTCTTCATTCCATACAGCCTACCATGACCTCCAGCTGGGTCAGAATTTGAACCCAGGTCCAATCTAAGCCATCTTTAAAATGTGCCTCCTGAGAGCATGAATAGGCCCCTAAATCAATGCAGTCCACGCGGTCTGCGTTTTATTTCAACAATAAAAGAAACAAACAAAAAGAAATCTAAGTACATCTAAGTACACATTATGGTACTGCTTCTATTGAGGATTGTAATTTAACATACCTATCAGTTTCCATATAATTTTAATGGCCTGAGGGGTTGAACTTAGAAAAGTGCCCAGGTCTGTGAATGGTGGGGGTTAGGAGAAAAACTGACCCAAGGCACCCCCCTCATCTCCTAGATGAGGTCACTGCATTCTTTCTGCAAGGTGAATCGAGATCATGCGTAGAAGCGGCAGTCCCAGCAGAACCGGACTCGCCACATTCTCTGGCCGGCGGCAGCCAATGAGTCCAGTCCAGTCGCGCTCCAGTCCTCCTCGGGCTAGGGCGGCTGGAGCGGGCGTCACGCCGGCTAGGGGGCGATGAAGGGCAGCTGGCCCAGGTGAGCCCGCGACTCGGCTTCCCCTGGGCGTGGCGTCTTCACGGGGGTCAGGGCTGCAGGTGGAGAAGGCAGAGATGACGGCAGGGAGAAAGGGCAGGAGAAAAGGCACGGAAGCTAGGAAGTCTGTTCATTCTGCCCGCCTCGGGTGCAGTCTGGCGCTCTCCAGTGTCTTCTTCGCACGGGTGCCTCCTGGTGCTGGACCTCTCTAAAACAGAAGTCTGACTTTGTCGCCTTCCGTAAAACTCTTTAATGAGATACCCAGCATTGCTTACAGGAAAAAAAAAAAAAAGCTAAACACAGGTCTTGACCTGGCCTAACTCCAGGCCATATCTCCTGCAAACACCCCTGGAGTCACATTGAAATTGGAATTTCAGTTTCCGGAATTCATCTTTCTACCCCGTGAGCCCTAAAACATTTGGACCTGCCACCTGGCATCCTTCCTGCACCAGGTAAACCTGGAAAAAATCATACTTTCAGTTAAATATTACTTCCCCTGCGAAAGCTTCCTTGACACAACAGCCACGCACCCACCCCGCCCCCGCTCCAGTTTGAGGTAGGGGCTCCTCCCGTGGTGCCATTGCCTGGGCTTCCATCATATTGTGCAGTAAATATCTGGCCTGGCCTTTCTCCTCCCGCGTCCCTCACAGAGCAAAGCAAAGACAGAGTTCATTAAGTGTTTTCGACTGAATGCAAGAGTGCAGGGTTCGGACTCGCCCACTTGTGCGGACTCAGGCAAATTAACTACATGGCCCGTGGGTTTGTCTGAGGAGTAAATGGGTTCATGCGTTTACAAATGCTCTGAACAATGCCTGGAACACCGTAAACACTCAACAAACCTGGGGGTAGCTTTGCCATCAGTTTCAGTGGCCAATGTACGTCATTGCCCTTTTAAGGGATCCTCCCACTTTTGCATGTAAGCGGAAGTGACTGCTCGGCGTTCCGGAAGTGAGCTCAGAGCCCCTCAGAAAGATGGCCACGGAGCATTCTCCCGGAAGTGATCACAGGAATCTCCGTGACGCAGAACGAGCTAGAGCGTCCCGAGGGGTTTCCATGGTGCCGCCCTCAGCGCCGGGGCCCTCCGCTTCCTCTCCCGCCTGAGAGCGGTGAACGGGAAGGCAGGCGGAGGGTCGTAGACGCCGCTTGGGGGAAGGGTTGGCAGAGGAGGCGACGCTCTAGGCGGGCTCTTTCGCATCCCTATGGTGCCCAGCGCCCCGGGGCGCCGCTCCCGCGCGTCGGGGCGGACGTTGCC
Source organism: Cabassous unicinctus (assembly GCA_029593785.1). NCBI lineage: Eukaryota > Metazoa > Chordata > Mammalia > Cingulata > Chlamyphoridae > Cabassous > Cabassous unicinctus. The sequence goes on from JAQZBX010110483.1 coordinate 2,150, forward strand.
TCTTTAATCGGCGGAGGGCGGGGACGAGAAGGTCCCGCGAGACCGGCGGGGCGGGGGGCGGTGCCGAGGCGGGGGCCCGTGGCGGAGGGAGCCCGAGATGGAGCCGGAGACTCTGGAGGCGCGAATCAGTGAGTGTCCAGGCGGGGCGCGGGTCGGACCGGAACCGGAACCGAGGGCGCGAGGCGGGTCCCTCCCGGCGAAGGCGGGGTACGAGGCGCCCCCTCCTCACGCCCCGCCCCCGGCCCGGCAGGGACGGCGCCCCGAGTCTGCCCCTCGGACCCTGGGGAGAAGGAAGACCCCGCCGGGCACACGGACCCGGGTTGGGAGCGGGCGGCGCCCACCCCTCCTCAGATCCCTGGGCCAGGACCCCCGTGGGGAGTCAGCTGCTCCTCGATCTGCGCTCGGGTCTGTGTCCTGAGCCCCCGGGACGGAGAGGGTGGCCTCTCCCCCTCAGGCCCAGACCTCTTTGCTACACCTCAGACCTCAGAGGGAGGGACCCCACTCTCCTCTGGTCCTCATCCTCCACTCCCCAGCCCTGCACGTTGCCTCTTCTCCCATCTCTTCCTCGAGTCTGCAGCTATCCTCAGATTTGCTCATTCTTCCTCCTAGGAAGGGAGGACCCACTGGCCCATCTGATCCCTCCCTGGCCACACAGTGAGAAAACCCCCAACCGTACAGGCTTGGGAAGGGACATCAGAAGTAATTCCAGGCTCCTTGTCACCATCGCTGGCCCTCTGTGCTGCTCCCCCATGCACACTTCTTTCTCAGTTCTGCTGAGCTTCCTCCAAAGTTCCCTGCACCCCTTTTCCTGTCTTTTCTCAGACACAGCTTCCTACTACTCAGGCTTCTGAGTCCTCAAACCTTCCACTTGGGCTCTATCTTCCCCAGTACTGATGACCCTTGGCTCTCCCAACCCCACTCCTAGGCTCTGCCCCTGAAAGCTGGAGCTTGCTTCCCCCTGGTCTGGTGACAGCTCTCTCCCAAATCTGTGCCTCTCCTTGAGCCCTCATCTGTATCAGGGCCTGAGGGAAGCCCCTGGGTCTAGTTTCAGCTCAACCCCGTGGACTGGGATGCACCAAGGAGCTGTGCAGAGTGGTTTGGGACCATGGCCAGCCCTTTGTAAGCTGATCATGAGCCAAGTGAACCCTGAGGTTGGCCCCAGAACCACACAGTCTCCAGGGATGTTAGAGTCAGTGTGGCCAGTGGAGGGGGAGGGAGGAGGAAAGGAGGCACTCAGCAGCATCGAGACTGTTCTGGAGCGCCACAAGTTTTTGGAGCACCACATGTGTCCAGGGTTCAGGAGCAGCTTGGGGCAATAGACGGGGCCCTGCATCACAGACTGCAGGGCTTGAGTCCCGGGTAATACAGAACAATTTCAGGGTTAGTAATAATGGAGGTATTTTGAGAGACCAAAGAGTCTGAGCTGAGAACTGAGAACTGGTCAGGAGTTGGAGGCACCTGGGGTTGGCAGTGGGCTGGGCCCTGCTAAGTTGAGTCTGAGATTTTTTTCTCTTTTTATTCCCCTTTATGTCCTAGCAAAATAAGAAACTCTTCTGTGTCATGGGTTGGAGATAAAGAGTAGCTTCTGGTAGGGTAAATGATGACATTGTTACTCTGGAGTGACAGGGTAGAGTCACACCCTGTTGTGAAACTGGCCTGGCCCTCCTCTCTCCTGGGTGAGCTCCCCTGCTGCCTGCCAGGGAAGGCGCTCCCCTGCAGGTGGAGGAAAGAGGGGCAAGGGCCAGGGAGGTCTGTCAGATCTCCTTGGACCCAGAGGCCCTCACTCTGAGCCACATGGAGGAGAGAGTGCTGCTGTCTCGTGATGCCAGAGCTGCTTCCTCGCTGCCTTCTGACTCAGTAGCAGTCCCTAGAACTAGCTTCACAGTTCTCGTGCACTCACGTGTCCTTGACACTTTCAGAGACTTCCTGTTTTAGGGTCCTCCAGCCAGGCATCCTTGAATGGGCAATATCCAGCCCCATTTTCTCTTTCTACCCCCAGACTGGTATTCCCCAGCCTCTGGCCATGTTGGTGGGGGGGTGGCTGGGAGGCAGAAGGTGGTCACACTCAGGCCATCTTATTCCTCGTGTCCCCCAGATGGTCAGAAGAGACTTCATTTCCCTGAGGGCCTGGGGAGCTTTGCAGGGCTCCTGGAAAGCAGACTCATACCCGAAGAGAACATGCTTGGTTCAGATCTCTGCCCAGCTGAGCCTCTGCTGCAAGCCCTCCCAGAGAGCAGCCCCCTCAACACTTCCTATGTCTCGCCCCCCTCAGCTTTTCTTTATAACCCTTTGCAACACAGTCGCCCGTGTTTATTTGCTGATCTGTGTATTCATTGTTTCTCATGCTGGGCTCTGAACTCCAGGAGGGCAGGGATTTTGTTCTGTTGACTGCCCTAGCCCCAGCACCCAGAATATTTTCTTGAATAAGTATGAATTGAGCAAATGGCTCCCAGGCCCCCGGCCCCAGCTCAGGGTCCCTGAATGGGCAGGTGCTACATGCCGGGTCCCAGCCTCCCCCTGTCCACAGACTCTTCTCTGTCCCGCCTCCTGGGCTCTACTCCCTCCCTGCCCCCTGGCTCAGTGCTCAGGCTTGGATAGATCCAGCCTGGAGAGGTGTGGAGAAGTGAAGATCCAGCCTGGCTGCCCCCACAGCTTTACCTCACATAAAGTATCTTGTCATCCAGGTTCAAGCCATATTTCCTACTTACAGTTGGAGAAATGGAGGCCCAGGGAGGTCATGTGACCCACTCGAAGGTTGTTTAACCAACAACGAGGGCCTGGACATGATGATCTGGTCTTGTCTACCGCCCTCTCTACACCCGCTGCCCTTTTCCTAGCCACTTCCTATTCCTGGATTCACTTCCCCAGAACCCAGCCCCTGCAAGCCCGCAGCTGACCCCTCATTCCTTCATTCCTTGGCCAAAGGCAGGAGAGCTGGCTTGGCCCACAGTGAAGGTCAGGCCAGGACCTGGGGACACAAAAGAGAGAGCTGGCCCTGCCATGCCTCTCTGGGCAGGAGTGGAGAGTAGAGAAGGCTGCCTGGAGGAGGTGATAACCTGAGCCTTTCCCAGGGTGGGTGTTAAATCCAAGCCCCTCACCAACCCCCCGCACGCTAGGCAGCCTCCGTGATGGGCCCTGTGCTCACGCCTTTCTCCTCACACACAGCTTTTGAGTGTTAGTGGCCATTCCAGCCTGGTTAACTCCTTCCAGTCCCTGCTTGAGTGTCGCCTCTGCCAGGCAGCCTCACCTGGCCCCAGGGCTGAAGTGGGTCCCCTCCCCTGGGCTCCCACAGCCCCTTTGCCTGCCTCTGTCACTCTGTACTGAGAACCCAGCTTGGCCCACTTTCTGGGCCCATTGCACTGCTCCTGGAGGGCGGGACTTTGACTTTTTTTTTTAACCTCTGAATCTCTTCTGAGCATAAATTGTGTGAGAAATGTGGAGAAGCTGTTTTCAGGAGTGGAATTAAAGGAGGTGTGGTAGGGTCTGGCAGAGGGCAGAGCTGCAAGGGGCGTGGGGAGTAGGGAGTTAACCCCTGAGCACAGTCTTTACAAGTGGGCCTCTGATGAAAGGCCGTGAGGGGAAGCTAGTGGACATGAGCTCATCTGTCTGCTCAATTGAAACATCAGCTCTCAGGTGCTTGAGGCTTTCCAAGCAGGAGGTCAATGGGAGCCCTTTCAGGTGCTGGGTCTCCAACACGCTCCCTACTGACCCTACCACTTGATGGTGGTAGGCCTCCTGCTCTGTGGGTGGGCGTAGGGAGTGGGGGAAGACAGGGTTCCCTTCTCCAGTTCACACTGACCCTTTCCTCTCCTACAGACAGAGCCACCAACCCTCTGAACAAGGAGCTGAACTGGGCCAGCATCAACGGCTTCTGTGAGCAGCTCGACGAGGACTTCGAAGGGTAGGTGTCTTCCCCGACTTCTGCTCGCATACTCAGCAGAACCCACTGGGCACCTGCCATCCGCTCTCCAGTAGGCCAGCCCGCTGTCCCTCGGACAGAGGGACATGGAAGCCTTGAGACCCAGTTTCTGTTCTCAGCGTGCCCATGAATTAATGATGGTGGGCACTTTGTACTGAGAGCCACTCCTGTGTCATCCTCTGAGATGGGCCTTACTAGACCCATTTTATAGATGCAGAAATGGAGACGTTGGGCTCAATAAATTGCCCTAAGATCTCACAGAGAGAAAATGGCCATCCTGAGCTTGATCAAACCCAGGCCTACCTGACTCCCAGGTGGTGCTGGGAGGAGGCCAGCTTTGCTTGAGAAAGAACCTGAACCACTTGCAATAGCTTCCTCCTTGCTGCCTTCTGACTCAGGAGTGGTCCCTAGAACCAGCTTCCCAGTTTTCATGTGCACTCAAAGGGTGCTTGTCAAAAATGTACATTCTTGGGCTGTGGACTAGACTGTCCAGGGGTCTTGAGGGTTGACACTCTTGGCAGGCTCCCTAGGTGGGGCTGAAGTTTGGGGACCATACCTCTGTGTGCTTGCCCACACTGTTTCCTCTCCCAGAAATGCCTCTATTCTGCCCCACTAGGCCAGGGGCTCCATGAGGGGAAGCTGTAAAGCAGGGTGTATATGCTCTGAAGCCAGACTTCTTGGGTTCACAGTCCCTCCTCTCCATTAGCTGGGTGAGGTGGGCAATTAACTGAATAAGTTTCTTCCGTGTAAAATGAGGATGATACCTTGGTGGGCTCTTAGGAAGGTTAAGCAGGAAAGTGCTTAACCAGGCACCTGGCACATTCTAAGCACTCATTACGTATTAGCTCTTCCTACCATTAATGACGGTTATTTATAACCTGGTAGATGATGGCACCACCTCTACCAGATGATGGAAGCTGCTCTGATTTCCCCAGCAGAACGTTCTTTGCCACCTTGAGTTACCAGGGAGCTGTGTCTGCCCATCACTCATGGCACTCTGTTATGTTCTGCTCCCAGACTGGCTCCTCGAAGGCCATGGTCATCTCTGTCTGTCTCTGCTGCAAGTCTGGGAAGCAGCATGTTAGTTCTTAGTAAAGCTGCCCGAGGGGTTGAGCTGCGCCTCTCCAAGGTCCTGGCCTGCACTCTCTGCCTGGTCCTGCTCTGCCGCACTCCTTGCCGAAATCCCAGGCCCCCATCTGATCTGGGGAGGGAGTTGGGCTTTTGCCAAGGCTGTTCAGAGGCCAAGGAGGGCCGAAGTCCCGGCAGGGTAGTGATTCTCCCCTGGGGTGGCTGAGCACCATCGGGGTGGTTTTAGCCCATGGCTCTCTGTTTCTCCCACCCAGGCCTCCACTTGCCACCCGGCTGCTAGCCCACAAGATCCAGTCCCCGCAGGAGTGGGAGGCGATCCAGGCCCTGACGGTGAGGAGAAGGGGAGACTGGATGCTGCCTGGGCCCAGGACCATGTGGGCGAGACTGAGGTTCTTGGAGTCCCATCAGGCTCTTCATTAGAGCCCAAGGGAATTGTGCTAGAATGGCCCAGGATTGGGCTCGGGGCAGCCCCTGAGGGGTCCCAGGGCAAAAAGTGGGCTGGCCTCCAGCCCCAGATCCTGCCAGGATCTTGTGGGCAGGAAGGCCTCTGGGGTCAGGGCTCCCTGCACTAGCCATGGAGCAGCTCTCTGGGAGGCCTGTTAAACATGCTGAATCAGGGCCCCTTGCCAGAACTCCTTAGTATGGCCCAGGAATCTGCAAGCTGATGAAGCTCCCCAGGGGAACTGAGGAGCCAGCCAGGCCCGTCAGCGGTCTCTACTTGGCTCCTGGCCAAGGTTTGGAAGCTGTGCTTCTAGCAGAAGAGTCAAGGGGCTCACTTGACACGGACCACACTTCGACGTGGGTGCACAAACTGGCTGTAGTGGGTGGCGGATGCACAGTTTTTCTTAATTGCGGGTTCTTTCTAACATGCTAGGTTATTTTTCCTCTTGTACACATCACTTGTGATTTCACAGATACAGCTTAGGGTAAGGCCAAGGTAAATCAAAGACAATTAGTAAAGAAAGATAACATGTAAATGATCTTCCGAAGTGGCGAGGCTGTGGAAGAGCAGAGTGGTGCCGCAGGCCAGGCACTGCCAGGCACTGAAGTTTGCCCTGCCGTGTCTCGCCTGGGCAGGGGATGACCCGCTTAGAGGCCTCTATGAGCCTCAGACTCCGCTTGTGCTCACGGGCCGTTCCCTCCCACCTAAGTACCTGTCCCGGGCTTCTTGGCCTTGGCCGGGTGGTGGGAGGGAGGCAGCCTCCTCTGGGCCTCCCTGAGGGTCCCCTGACTCCTTCCCTCCCTCCCCCAGGTCCTGGAAACATGCATGAAGAGCTGCGGCAAGAGGTTTCACGGCGAGGTGGGCAAGTTCCGCTTTCTTAACGAGCTCATCAAGGTTGTGTCTCCCAAGGTGGGTGCTCCTCGGGCACCTCAGACTTGCTCTGTCCCACATAGGTTGAGGAAAGAGGTTCCCCAGTCGGCAGTATCACAGACTGCCACCTCAGCCCCCCATTAGAACTCTGTCCTGGCACAAACACCTCTCTCCTCTCACGGTCCCTTGCCCAGAGCTGAGTTTGGAGCAGGCTGGTGTTTTTAGACGAGTGCTTGCCCTCTTCTTCTCCCAGGAAGGGACGCGAGTGGAAGCTGGTTCCCCCAGCCCCTTTTGCTGCTGGGACACTGTTAGTGGGGCTGAGGGCCAGGGAGTCCATACTTGCCCCATATCTTGAAGCCTCTGGCTCCTCCTGCCTGAAGTCCTAGAGACCCTTACATGAGCTGACTGTGAGTCGGTTTGCTGCATCCTCACCACAGTGCTGCTGTTATCATCCCCATTTAACAGATGGGGAAACTGAGACCCAGAGGGCCGATGCAGCTAGGAAGTGGCAGAGCTAGGGAGTGAACTCAGTCTATGCTGGGCTGGTTGGGTACGGATATGAGGACCCAGTAGGCCAGAGGGCTTTGGGTGGGGCTGAAGTGAGTGGGGATGAGCAATGGCAAAGGCCTCCCCTTCCCTTCCTCCCTGAAGTACTTGGGGTCTCGGACGTCAGAGAAGGTGAAGAATAAGATCTTGGAGCTCCTCTACAGCTGGACGGTTGGCCTGCCTGATGAAGTGAAGATAGCAGAAGCCTACCAGATGCTAAAGAAACAGGGTGAGGTGCCCAGAGGGTGGGGTGGTGCCAGCGCCTCCCCTCCTCTCCTCCCTGAACTGGGGCTCAGACAGCTACAGGGGCTTCTGGACCAGCAAGATGTCGGGTCTGACCTTTCCTTCTAGGGGAGAACCACATGGCCAGTGGCATTTTCTCATGGCCCTGCCTGAGGCTAGCTTGGGTGTAAAGAATGTGGATTTGTGTCAAGCTTTCCCTCAGAGAATAGCCCCCATGGAGTGGTCTCAGTTTGGGTGGCCAAACCCTCCTCTCCACAGCAGTTTGACCTGGTAGGTCAGGAACAGGCCCTGCCTCACCAAAGTCATGAGGCGGCATTCTGGAGAAAGACGGGCCTCCCCCTTCCATCTTACTCTGCTGCCCACCATCCCCTTCTCACCCCGTGCCCCTGGCCTGGGCCCTGTTGACAGCCCTCCCGCCACCCGTCTGTTCCAGGCATTGTGAAGTCTGACCCCAAGCTTCCAGATGACGCCTCCTTCCCCCTTCCTCCCCCACGGCCCAAGAATGTGATCTTTGACGACGAGGAAAAATCCAAGGTGAGACTCCCAGGAGGAGAGAGGACGCTAGGGTCCACTTCGGGTCAGTGAATTCAGGCCCTGGCTCTCAGAGCAGAGGCTCCCGTGGAGCACAGGCACCCTGTGGGGACGGGCACCGCTGAGGGAGCACTTCTTCCCGCCTGGCATTTAGCTGAGGACTTCCGCACAATGTCCTCACCTTTTACAGTACAAAACAGCAAAGACTAACACTTCTACCTTTTGCATAATGAGTTAACCAGAACGACGGACCCCATGCAGCAATGTGTCTGCCTGCTGTGCCCAGGGTGGGTTTGAGGGCATTTCATAGGTTGATCGGAAGTTTATATAGCTTTATGTCGTTAATCCTTTTAGCAGTAATTTGATTAATTTTTTGTTAAAGAAGCATGTACTCATGGGCAAGAAATTAAACAGCACAGAAGAAGTAGGATAAAAAGTAAAAGTTCATCTCTCCCCAGTCCCAGCCCCAGAAGGTGATCACTGTTGGGTTTCTTATACACCCTTCTAGAAAGGTTCTCTAGGGATAGTAACATAATGAACATCATTGGCTGAGAACATCTGTCTGCCAGGCACCGTAGGGAGCA
>JAQZBX010110484.1:0-10369 GCA_029593785.1 Cabassous unicinctus
TGAAGACACAGCCTCTGAAAGAAAACATACAAAAGATCAGATGTAGAAAAGAAAAAGAATGGAAAACATTGAACAGGGACTCAGGGAACTAAGTGATGGCAAGAGACTTGCAAACATTCATGTCATTAGTGTCACAATAGGAGAAGAGAACAAAAAAGGGGCAAAAGGAATATGTGAAGAAATAATGGTAGAAAATTTCCCAAACCTATTGAAGGATGTAGATATCTGTGTCCAAGAAGCACAATGTACACCCATCCGAAAACATCCAAATAGACCAACTCTGTGACACTTACTAATTAGAATGTCAAATGCCAAAGACAAAGAGAGAATTCGGAGGGCAGCAAGAGAAAAGCAACACATAACACACGAGGGATACCCAATAGCATTAAGTTCCAATTTTTCATCAGAAACCATGGAAGCAAGAAGGCAGTTGGTATGAAATATTTAAGATACTGCAAAAGAAAAACTGTCAGCCAAGAATCTTATATCCAGCCAGAATGACTCTCAGAAATGAAAGTGAGTTTAGAATATTCACAGATAAACAGAATCTGAGAGAGTTTGTAACTAAGAGACTGGCTTTGAAGGAAATACTAAAGGAAGTGCTAGAGCCTGAAAAGAAAAGTCAGGAGAGAAAGCTTTGGAAGAGAGTCTAGAAATGAAAATTATGTCATAAAATTAACTAAAAGTGTAAAAAGGGTGGTGAAAATAAAATATGACATGAAACTCAAAGGTCAAAATAGGTAAAGTAAGAACTGCCTTTACAGTAATAACATTGAATGTTCATGGATTAAACTCCCCAATCAAAAGACACAGACTGGAGGAATGTATAAGTAAATATGAGCCATCTACATGCTGTCTACAAGAGACTCAACTTATACCCAAGGATACCAATAGGTTGAAAGTGAAAGGTTGGAAAAAGATATTTCATGCATGCAGTAACCAAAACAAAGCTCAAGTAGCTATACTTACATTAGAATAAATAGACTTTAAAAGGAAAACTGTTATTAGAGACAAGGAAGGACATTATATATTAATAAAAGGTGCAATTTGCCAGGAAGAAATAATCATAAATGAATATGCACCTAACCAAGATGTTCCCAAATCACATGAGGCAAACACTGGCAAAACTGAAGGGAGAATAGATATCTCTACAACAGTAGATAGAGACTTCAATACACCACTCTCAGCATTGTAAAGAACACCTCTGCAGAGGATCAATAAAGAAACAGAAAAATTGAATAATATGATAAATGGACTACACCTAATAGACATATACACAACATTGCACCACAAAACCACAGGATATATATTCTTCTCAAATGCTTGTGGATTTCTCTCCAGGATAGACCATATAATGGAAAACAAAGCAAACCTCAATAAATTCAACAAGACTGAAATTATGCAAAGCACTTTCTCTGACTGTAATGGAATAAAGTTGGAAATCAACAATATATGGAAAAAAGGAAAATTAACTGAGATTTTAAAAACCACCCTCTTAAATAATCAGTGGGTCAAAGAAAAAATTGCAAGGGAAATCAATAAATATCTTAAGATGAATGAAAACAAGCACACAACACAAGAAAACCTATGGGATGCAGTGAAGGAAGTACTGAGAGGGAAATTTATAGCCCTCAATGCTTACATTAAAAAAGAAGAAAGAGCTATAATCAATGACCTAACTACACAGCTGGAAGAAAAAGAAAAAGAACAGCAAACAAATCCCAAAGCAAGCGGAAAGAATGAAGTAACAAAGATCAGAGCAGAAATAAATGAAATAGAGAAAAAAATAATAGATAGAATGAACAAAACCAAAAGTTGGTCTTTGAGAAGATTAACAAAATTGACAAACACATAGATAGACTAAAAATAAGAGAGAAGGTGCAAATAAATAAAACAAAAAATGAAAATGGGGACATTACTACTGACCTCACAGGGAAAAAAAGAGACCATAAGAGGATACTATGAACAACTGTATGCTGACAAACTAGACAATGTAGATGAAATGGAAAAATTCCTAGGAACATACAAACAGTCTACACTGATCCTAGGAGAAATAGAAGACCTCATCAAACCAATCACAAGTAAAGAGATTGAAACAGTCGTCAAACAACTCCCCAAAATGAAAAGCCCATGACGAGATGGTTTCACAGGTGAGTTGTACTAAGCATTCAAAGAAGATTTAATACCAATCTTACTCAAGCGCTTCCAAAAAATTGAACAAGAAAGGATGCTACCAAAGTCATTCTATGAAGCCAATATCACCAAAGGCAGATAAAGATATTACTAAAAGAGATTATTACAGCCCATTTCCTAATGAATATGGATGCAAAAATGCTCAATAAAATACTCAGTAATCAAAACCAATAACACATTAAAAGAATTATTCATCATGATCAAGTGGGTTTTATTCCAAGCATGCAAGAGTGGTTCAACACAAGAAAATCAAACAGTATAATATACCACATTAATAAATCAAAGAAGAAAAATCATGTGATCATACCAATGGATGCAGAAAAGGCATTTGACAAAATACAGCATCCTTTTTTGATAAATATTCTACAAAAGATAGGAAATGAAGGAATCTTTCTCAACATGGTAAAGGACATATATGAAAAACCCACAGCTGATATTGTATTCAGTGGTGAAAGATTGAAAGCTTGCCCATTGAGATCAAGAACAAGACAAGGATGCCCACTTTCATCACTGGTGTTCAATATAGTGCTAGAGGTTCTAGCTAGAGCAATCAGGGAAGAAAAAGAAACAAAAGTTATCCAAATTGGAAAGGAAGAAGTAAAAATTTCCCTATTCACAGATGATATGATCCTATACCTAGAAAGTACTGAAAAATCTACAGCAAAGATTAGAGCTAATAAATGATTTCAGTAGAGTGTCATGATACAAGTGCAAATGAAAAAATCAGTGGTGATTTTATACACTTGTAATGGACAATCTGAGGAGGAAGTCATGAAAAATTCCATTTACAATACCTACAAGTTTTAATTAATTTGACAGTAAAAGTGTGGAATTGGATAGAGGTGATGGTAACTCATTATAGTGAGTAGCAGCTGGTTTATAAATGGGATTGTGGCTGAAAATGGTAGTCTACTGATGTAAATGTAAACTGAAAGAAAACTAAAAATAATCTAGGGTCTGACTAACACAGTGAACCCAGAGTTGGATGAGATTGTCGTTAAGAGTACAAATGCAAAAATGTCCTTCTGTGAACTAGAATGGATGTATGTCACTATTGCAGGATGGTGGGAATATGGAGAAGCATGGGAAAAATACAATTAATGTAACCTATGGACTATAGTTAACAGCAATACTGTAATATTCTTGCATCAATTCCAAAGATGTATTGTGTTAATAATAAGGGTATATGGAAAAAAACGTCAAATGTATGCTATGGACCATAGTTAGTGATAATAGTCTGATGATATTATTTCATAATCTGTAACATATATTCCACAATGGTATGTTGTGTTGGTGAAGGAGTGTTGCATGTGAATTCTAAATATGTGCATGGTTGCTTTGTAAGTTCACAACTCCTATAATAAATATATATTTTTAAAAAATGTGAAAGGTTGGAAAAAAGTTATTCCATAGAAATAGTAACAACAACAACAACAACAACAACAACAAAAAAAGCCGAAGAAGCAATACTAATATCAGACAAAAAGATTTTAAATGCAAAACCATTATAAGGGATGGAAAAGGTAATTGTATATTAATAAAATGGGCAATTCACCAAGAAGAAATAACTATTCTAAATATTTATGCACCTAACATTAGTTCCCCAAGATACATGAGGCACACACTGGAAAAACTGAAGGAAGAAATAGATGTCTCTACAATAATTGCTGGAGTCTTCAATACACCACTCTCAGTATTGCATAGAACATCTGGACAGAGCATAAATAAAGAAACAGAGAATGGGAATATGATAAATGAACTAGATCTAAAAAGCATCTATTGAGCATTGCACCCCAAAACTATAGGATATACATTATTTTCCAGCACTCATGAATCCTTCTCCAAGATAGACCATATGTTGGGTCACAAGAAAAGTCTCAATAAAGTTAAAAAGATTGAAATTATACAAAACACTTTCTCTAATCATAATGGAAGGAAGCTGGAAATTAATAATGGACAGAAAAAATGAAAAGTCATAAATATATGGAGATTAAAAACACACTCTTAAATAATCCATGGGTCAAAGAGGAAATTGTATGAGAATTCAACAAATATCTTGAGATGAATGAAAATGAGAACATAACATATCATAATCTATGGGACACCGCAAAGGCAGTACTGAGAGGGAAGCCCCCAGTGCTTACAATAAAAAAGGAGAAAGAGCTAAAATTGAAGGTCTAAATGTACACCTGGAAGAACTAGAAAAAGAACAGCAAACTAATCCCAAACCAAACCAAAAGAAAAAATAGTAAACATCAGAGCAGAAATAAATTAAATCGAGTAGAAAAAAAAATAGAAAATCAACAAAATCAAAATTTGGTTCTATGAGAAGATCAACAAAATCGACAAAGCCTTAGCTAGAATTACAAAGGAAAAAAAGAGAGAAATGCAAGTAAACAAAATCAGAAATGAGAGAGGAGACATTACTACTGACCCCACAGAAATAATAGAGATAATTAGAAGATACTATGAACTACTATGTATGCCAAATAACTAGAAAACAGAGGAGATGGACAAATTCCTAGAAACCCACAAACCACCTACACTAACCCTAAAAGGAATAGAAAACCTCAAAAAAAAAACAATCACAAGTGAAAAGATTGAAACAGTCATCAAAAACCTCCCAAAGATGAAAAGACCAGGACCAGATGGCTTCAAAGGTGGTTTCTATGCATCATACAAACATGATCTGATGCCGCTCTTTCTCAAGCTCTTCCAAAAAATTGAACAAGAAAGAATGCTACCAAACTCATTCTATGAAGCCAACATCACCCCAATACCAAAACCGGATAAAGATACTATGAAAAAAAGAAAATTACATGTCAGGGGGCAATGTTGTGACTTTATTTGCAGAATTTGGTTTAGAGGGAGCCCACCATTATATTTTTTGTGGCAGAATTTTGCCCCAGGATGGACTATACCCGTAACAGATTTGGGTGAGATTTTGGACTTCTGAGTTGTTTCTGAAATGGATTAAGGCTTTTAAGTTGAGTTGAATGTATTTCTCATATGGTAAGTACATGTTTGGGGGAGGTCCCGTGGGCCAATTGATTTGGATTAAAACATGCATCCCCCCAAAGATATGTTCTAATCTTAACCCACATCCCATGGGTATGAACTCATTTATAAATATAATCTTTAAATTTCTATTAGTTAAAGTGAGGTCACTTTGAATCAGAGTCAGCCTTAGTCCAATATGAATGAATTCCTTATAAGCTATTTTAATTCATACCCAGGAGCAGAGAAAGGAGACAGATGTCCATGTGACAGACTGTAGAGAGACTGAATGATGGATTGCTGGGAAGCTACCATCAGAACACTACAGACTTCCCAGAATGCATGATCTTGTTGATGCCTTGATTTTGGATTTTGAAAACTCAGACAATGAATTCCACTCAACCAGTTTGTGTTATCTGATAAAGTATCCCTCACAAACTAAGATGAGTCTTTCACTTCTTTTGTTAAATATATTCCTAAGTATTGTAATATTATTTTATTTTTTGCAAATGGAATTGTTTTCTTAATATTATTTTTGGGGTTGCTTATTGCTAGTGTACAGAAATACAGTTGGCTTTTGATTGTTCTTGAATCTTAAATCATTGCCAGACTTGTTTATTTCCAAAAGATTTCCTGGGAATTCTTTAAATTTTTCTACATAAAAGATTATGTCATTCATGAACAGAGATATTTTAATTTTTTTCCAATTTTGATTTATTTTAGTTTTTATCTTGTCATATTTCCCTGGTTAGAACATCTAGTACAATATTGAGTTGTACTTTTGTTGTTCCCAAACTTAAAGTGGAAGCAGTCAATATTTTCCCATTGATTATTTTGTTAAATGTCAAGAGACCTTTATCATGTGAGAAAATTCCTTTGTGTTACTAATTTACTGAGTGGTTTTATCATGAAAATGATTTTGTCAAATGATTTTTCTGTGTCTTGAGATGATCATAGTTTTTTCTGGAATTCTATTTATTCAGGTGTTTTTTCATTATTTTTAATATGTTGTATTACATGATGTTAAACTGCATATCAAACCACACTTGCATTCTTGGGATAAAAATTACATGGTGATGGGGTTCTATTTATTGCTTTATTTGGTTTGCTAATATTTTTTTAAGTATTTTTGCATTAAATATCCATAAATGATATTAGTGTTTAGTTTTCTTGTGATGTCACTTTTATTTTGGTATCAGGATAATATTGGCCTCGTGGAATGAGTTAGGAAGTGTTCCCCCTTCTATTTTGTGGAATCTTTTGTGAAATATTGGTGTTAATTCTTCTTTAAACTTTTGGTAGAATTTACTGGTAAAGTCATCTGGGACTGGCCCTATCTTTTTGGGAAAGTTTTTGATGATCAATTCATCCCCTTGTTGTAGTTCTATTTAGAAATTGTGTCTTTCTAGTAATTTTTCTTTTTCATCTAGGTTATCAAATATGTTTGCATACAATTGTTCATAACTACCCCTTATACTCTGTTTTATTTCTTAATAAACAAATTCTTGATTTTAGTAATTTGAGTGTTCTCTATTTTTCTTTGTGAATCTAGCCAATTTGTTGCCAATTCTGTATTCTTTTCAAAGGAACAACTTTTTATTCCTGAAATAATTAAACAATTAAAGGCCTGCATTTACAGGGAAAGTGCTGAGCCAAGAAAATACAATTTCAAAGAGCCATAACAGAAGTTTCTGACACCCTTGCTGTTCCCTTTCATACCTCCCCACCAGGACAGTGTATAGCCAGGTGGGTCTCCCTTTGTGGGTTGCTGACCTTCTTTCAGTGGGTGAAAACTGACTCTAGAAACGCCTCTTTCACTCTCCCCCCCACCTCACAGAATTTGCCTGCCAGTTAAAAGCAGCTTTGAGACAGCTAAAGCAGTAAAAGAAACAATTGAGTCAGGCAGCCTGAAACAAATGCTTACCTGTTTTAAGTCCTACAGTGGAGCACATGGGAGAGGGAGAAAATCTGTTTCTTAGGGAGTAGGGGGAGCAACAAGCTCCTGTAAACCAAGAAACTCCTAAGGCCACTAGCAAGCACAACCCAGAGACAAGTCAAAGGATCAGAAAATGCAGAGAGTACCTTTCACTTCGCATTCAGCTGGAGCTGACCATCTTGATTAGGAGGGCTGAACTCAGGAGAGCACTGGCCAATGGAAATCCAATTTGCAAAGACTATGACAGGTGTGGGTTTTTTTACATTGTTTTCTTTGTTATTGTTAATTCCTGGCACTCACAAAAATCACTATCATATTACTGAGTGGTTACAAACTCAAGAAACATACAGGTCAGTGACTAACCTGAGTTAACACTGAAAATATTAAAAATGTACCACGTGCAATAAAAGATTACAAGACAAACAGAGAAAGAGGAAATGATGGCTTATCCAAAGGAAGAGGCAAAAAATTACAGAAAACAACAATTTAGGATACCAGATTTTGGATATAATGACCTTCAATATGCTCAAAGTGATGAAGGGAAATACAGAGATATAACTAAAGGATATCAGGAAAACAGTGAATGAACAATATGGGACTTTCAATAAAGAGATAGAAATTTTAAGAAGGAAGTAGGCAAAACTACTGAAGTTTAGAACCATAGTTACTGAAATGAAAAATCCCCAGGAGGGTTTCAAAAGTAGATTGGATCCCATCCACCCTATCCATGGGATATAAGCCCTCTCTCACTTGGAGGTGGAGTGGACATCACCATCCCAAACTCCTCAGGATTGGGGGAGGAGCTATGGACTAGAGTGGACTTGGTGGTGTTCTGTCGTAGACATATTGTGATTCAAGCAATGGAAGAAATTGTAACAGTGAGGTGGTGCCAGTGGCCACTGGACATTTTCGGGGCAGGGAGGGGAGGGGCAGTTGAAATACAGGGGCTTTTTCGGGACTTTGGGGGTTGTCCTGAGTGGCATTGCGGGGACAGATATAGGCCATTTTGCATCAGTATATACTACGCAGAACTGTATGGGAGAGAGGGTGGTCTATGATGTGAAATGTGGTCTATGCTTGGTGGCAAGGCCCCAGGATGTGTATATCCATTGAGGGTGATGTGCCACACTGATGAAGGATGTTGGTGTGGCATGTTGTAGGAGGTGTGGGAGGTGGGGAACATGGGAATCCCTGTAATTTCTGAGTAATAATTAGGTAATCTAAGCACCTTTAAAATATATATATATATATATAAAATAACATTTATGCACATATATGCGTATGTATTTGTATATCATCTTACAAATATTGGTATATATTGTGAAAAATTTTGATTTTTACCAAAAATAAAAAATAAATAAATAAATAAAAGAATTAACAGAAGTGAGAGAAAAAAAAGTAGATTGGAACATAGGGCATTTTGGGAATATTGGAATTCCCAGCATGACATTACAGTGACAGATATGAGCCATTATGCATATTGTCAAAACAAGGAAGGAAAGGGGCAACTGGAATATTCAAAGAAATAATGACAGAAAACTTCCACAAAGATAGCAAAATATGTGAACATGCACATCCGAAAAGAACAATGAACACGGAACAAGGTAAAGTTGAAGAAATGCTACTTATTTGTGCGTATTAATCTTGTATCCCACCACTTTGCTGAATTGGTCTATTACTTCTAGCAGCTTTGCTGTGGATTTTTTGGGATTTTTTATCATCAGTAAATAGTGAAAGTTTTACTTCTTCCTATCATACTTGGGTGCCTTTTATTTTTTCTTCTTGCCTGATTGTTCTAGCTAGAATATCTAGTATAATATTGAAGAACAGTGGTGACAATGGGAATGCTTATTTTGTTCCTGATCTCAGTGGGAAAGATTTCAGTCTTTCACCTTTAAGTATAATGCTAGCTGTGTTTTTTTTCATATATGCACTTTATCATGTTTAGAAAGCATCCTTCTATTCCTATCTTTTGGAGTGTGGTTTATCAAGAAAGAATGCTGTATTTTGTCAGATCTTTATTCTGCCTTTAGATTACATAAAAGTTACATTGAAAATATAAGGGATTCCCATACACCTCATACCACCTCCCCTTCCAACAATTTTCCCCATGAATATCTTTCATTAGTGTGGTATATTTGTTACAATTGATAAACACATATTGAAGTATTGCTACTAACCATTGTCTATAGTTTACATTATGGTTGACACTTTGCACCACACAATTTTATAGGTTTTTTAAAAATGTATAATGGCCTGTATCCGTCAATGCAATATGATGCAGAAAAATTCTAATGTCCCAAAAATGCCCCATGTTACTCCTGTTCTTCACTCTCCTTCCTCTCAGAACCTCTGGTGACTACTGCCCTTATATCAATATTACAAGTTCTTCCATTAATAGACTAATAATAAGTCTAATTTAGTCCATAGTTGCAATCCCCCCTTATGTTTGTTCATTCCTCAATCTTGAGGATTTGGGGTTGGTGATGCCCATGTTGCTTCAGATTGAGAGGGGGCTCAGATTCCGTGGGGCAGATGGGTGGAGCTGTCTTGCTTGTAGTTGTAGCTATTCTGTTTTTTTGAATGGGTGTTGTCCATCATCATCCTTTTGTTAGTTGTCCTGGGTGAGTCCAATGAATTGGAGGATAGTTGTTGGCTGCAACTCTGCTGAGATTCAGGGCAAAACTGGCACATGAACAGCTGGAAGATTTAAGTCCCTGGGACACACACTTAATGGGCATAGTGCTAATTTTAGGTTCAAATATAAATGGGCCTAAGAACCATGTGTGGGAAAATTATAAATGAGTAAAGCTCTGATACATTGGGGGCATAGGATATCACATATTCCAAGGTGAGGCCCACTGACAGGGTGCCAAATTCCTGCAGTTGTCTGCCTTGCCTGTAGTTTCTGGATGTCTCTAAAGCCCTCAGGAGGCCCCCTGCTTGAGGCACGGTTTGCTGGGGCAGTCAGTGACATCCTTCTAAGATGTGCATAAGTGTAATCTCTGGAATGACCTCTCAACTAACTTTGAAACATTTTAGATGTAAAAACTCATTTGTATTTACTATTTCCACCTTTTGGTCAAGGTCTTTTCCCAAATGCATTGCTAGTTGGTGCTTGGGACTATTCCCTTGGTGCGAGGGAGGCTTATCCCTGGGAGTCATGTCCCATGGTGGAAGAAAACTAGTGAGTTTTTCTGTAGAGTTTGGCTTAAAGATAGGCCACATTAGAGCAACAAGGAG
>JAQZBX010110485.1:0-10369 GCA_029593785.1 Cabassous unicinctus
GGGGAGTTACAAATGACCCCACAGAAATAAAATGAATCATAAGAGGATATTATGAGAAACTATATACCAACAAACTAGACAACTTAGATGAAATGGACAAATTCCTTAAAAGCACAGCCAACCCACACTGATGCTACAAGAACATAATAAACCAATCACATTTAAGGAGATTGAATCTGTCATCAAAAATCTCCCAGCAAAGAAAAGTCCAGGACCAGATGGCTTCAAAGGTGAATTCTACCAAGCATTTCAAAAAGAATTAACACAAATCCTGTTTAAACTCTCCCAAGCAACTGAAGAGAAGGGAAAATTACTGAAAACATTTTATGAAGCCAACATCACCCTAATACCAAAGCCAGATAAAGATACTACAAGAAAAGAAAATTACAGACCAATCTCTCTAATGAACAGAGATGCAATAATTCTCAACAAAATACTTGCAAATTGAATCCAACAATATATCAAATGACTTATACATCATGACCAAGTGGGATTTATTCCTGCTATGCAAGGCTGGTTCAACATAAGAAAATAAATCAATGTAATACACCACATTAACAAATTGAAGGGAAAAAAAACATATGATCATCTCAATCGATGCAGAAAAGGCATTTGACAAAATCCAGCATCCTTTTTTGGTAAAAACACTTCAAAAGAAAGAAATAGAAGGAAAATTCCTCAATATGATAAAAGGCATATATGAAAAACCCACAGCCAAACATACTCAATGCAGACAGGTTGAAAGCTTTCCCTCTAAGATCAGGAACAAGAAAAGGATGCCCACTGTCACCACTGTTATTAAATATTGTACTAGAATTTCTGGCTAGGGAAATTGGACATGAAAAAAAATTAAAGGCATTCAAATAGGAAAAGAGGAAGTAAAACTTGCTGTTTTTGGATAACATGTTTCTTTACTTAGAAAATCCTGAATTATCCATGACAAAGCTGCTTTAGCTAATAAATGAGTTCAGCAAAGCAGCAGGATACAAGATCAACACACAAAAATCAGTAATTTTTTTCAGTACACTAGTACTGAAATATCTGAGGGAAAATTAGGGGGGAAATTCCATTTTCAACAGCAACAAAAAGATTCAAATACCTGGGAGTTAATTTAACCAAAGAAGTATAGGACCTATATGCAGAAAATTACAAAACAATGCTAAAAGAAATTTAAAAAGACAAACAAATGGAAAGACGTTCCATATTCATGGATTGGAAGAATAAATATCGTGAAGATGTCCATCTTACCCAAACTGATTTATAGATTCAATGCAATACCAATCAAAATCCCAACAGCTTACTTTACAGAATTGGAGAAAGCAATTACCAAATTCATCTCAAAGGGTAAGTGCACCCAAATAGCCAAAATCATTTTAAAAAAGAAGAGTGACATAGGAAGAAATTCACTGTCTGACCTTGAAACATATTACAAACCTACAGTGGTAAAACAGCATGGTACTGGCATAAAGATAAACACATTGATCAGTGGAATAGAATTGAATACCCAGAAATAAACCCTCACCTACACAGTCAACTGGTTTTTGACAAACCTTCCAAGTCTGTGCTAATGGGAAAAAACAGTCTCTTCAACAAATGGTGTTGGGAGAACTGGATATCTATAACCAACCAAATGAAAGGGGACCCCTATCTCACCCCCTATACAAGAATCAACTCAAAATGGATCAAAGATCTAAATATAAAAGCCAGGACCATAAAACTGCTAGAAGAAAATGTAGGGAAACATCTTCAAAACCTTGAAATAGGTGGTGTTTTCCTGGACCTTATACCCAAAGCATGTGCAACAAAAGAAAAAATAGATAAATGTGACCTCCTCAAAATTAGACACTTGTACCACACAGGACTTTGTCAAAAGAGTGAAAAGGCAGCCAACTCAATAGGAAAAAGTATTTGGAAATCTCATATCTGATAAGGGTTTAATAGCCAAGATATATAAAGAGATGTTACAACTCAACAATAAAAACACAATAAAAACACAGTTTTAAATTTTTGCCAATTAAAAAATGGGCAAGACACTTGAATAGACATTTCTCCAAAGAAGAAATACAAATGGGAAAAAAACACCTGAACAAATGCTCAACATCACTAATGATTAGGGAAATGCCAATGAAAACTACAATGAGATATTTCACACCAATCAGAATGGCCACTATTAAAAAGACCGAGAACTACAAGTGATGGAGAGGATGTGGAGAAATAGAAACACTTACTCACTCTTGGTGGGAATGCAGAATCTTACAGTCACTGTGGAGGACTGTTTGGAGTTTCTAAAGAAGTTGAATATAGACTTGCCACATGACCCAGCAAAACCGCTACTGGGTATATACCCAGAAGAACTGAGAGCAGTGACATGAACAGACATCTGCTGACTGATGTTCATAGCAATATTATTCACCATTGCCAAAAGCTGGAAACAACCCAGGTGTCCATCAACAGGTGAATGGATAAACAAACTGTTGTCTATTCACATGATGGAATATTATGCAGCTGTAAGAAGAAATGAAGTTGTAAAGCTTATGACAACATAGATGAACCTGGAGGACATTATGTTAAGTGAAGCAAGCCAGACACAATAGGACAAATATTGCATGAATGCATTACTATGAACCAAATATATTTTGTAACATATTTTTGTATCCAGTACATTTAAAGGAGAAATATATGTACTTATTCATCTGTGTTTACTTTTTAGTTTTTATTTGTTTATATTTTCAATTATTAAATGTACAAAATAAAGTTTAAAAAAAGAGAGAATTGTGAAAACTGCACGTGGCAATAAGTTATGTAGAAGGGAATCCTAAAAAGATTAAGATCCAAATTCTCACATGAAAACATGGAGACAAGAAAACGGTGGTATAAAATATTTAAAGAACTGAAAGAAAATGACTGTCAATCAAAAATTTTACGTCTGGCAAGACTTCCTTTCAAAAATGAAAAATGACGAAGATTAAGACATTTCCAGGTAAACAAGAGATGAATGAGTTCATCACAACTAGACTTTCCCTACAAGCAATGCTGAAGGGATTTCCAGCATTGAAATGAAAGGATACTAGACAGTGGATCGAAACAACAGAGAAATAAAAACCTCTGGTAAAGGTAACCATTTGGGTAATTCAAAATGCCAGGGCTACTGAATTGTATTTTTTAGTATTTAAATCCACTTCTTACTTCTTAGAAGTTCTAAACTGCAAATGTCTAAAAAGTAATAAGAAATCTATGGTTTGGGATGTACAGTGTGCAAAAATATAATTTTTAACAGGTATTGAAGAAGCTGGAGGAAGGGGATAGGAATAATGTATTGAAGTTTATTTGGTACCAAATTAAATATGATTGTTATATATTTTGGATACATATAACAAAAAAGAAAGCTAAGGTTGCTATACTAATATCAGGTAAAACAAACTTTAAGTCAAAAACGTGAGGGACATTGTAGGACCCAAGATGGTGACAGAATAGGAAGCTTAAAAATTGGCTCATCCCTCAGGGCAAATAATAATCATAGGATCTGTCTAGATCAACTGTTTGGGGGACTCCAGAGACCAGACCACAGTGCACCATCCATGGAAGAATGGGAAGAGGAGACTGACAATCTATGGTGAAGATTCATGAGTATATTCCTCTATCCCCCACTGGCAAGGTTTGCCACACTAGGACTCATTCCCTTGCTGGAAGCAGAAGCTCTCTTTCCCAAAAGCAGGGGAGAGGACATGGTCTGGTACCAACTACAAAAATACAGAGCAGTATCAAAGGTCAACACAAGCTCAAAGGTGAGAGTTCAAACATCAGAGAAGCTGAAGAGACAAGGACTTTCATGAAGTACTGATGTCACATAGATATGATTGAGGGACAATGATGAACAAAAAGCAGGAATCAGAAGACCCTCACACTGCAGTTAGTGAGGGGAGCACCCTCAATAGGGCTTGCTGTCATTCTTTGAAGGTTTGAGCTGTACTTTAGCCTGCTTCACGCCATTCTGAAAGTGTTTTATACATGGGATGGCAGCTTGAATGGAAACAAATACAGTTTCCCAACCCAATACAGTTGCTCTGCTTGTCTATTAAAATCTTGTCACACACGACATTCCCAAAGACCATGAACATCTGCAACAGATCCTTGATGAACAGGTCAGCTCCCTCTGGACCTTTCTTCTGGCTTACAGCAGCACCAATACTCTGCTGTGTCAACAGACTCTGGTTGTATAGAGTGTGGAGCACCACAGCAGCATAATGATGGATACCCAAATAAGCCTGAGTGATGCCATCCATTTTGCTCCCAATGCTGTTGGAAAGGCCACTGATGCCCAGGCCACCATTTAAAGCCACCATCCCTGCCAAAGCACCAACATAGAGGTCAGCAGATGTTTCAGCTAATGTCTTCAGAGATCCTAGGGAGGATATGGGGTGGACTGAGTTGCTGGTGCTAGAGCTAGGTGAGGACCCTGAAATGGTGAATACACTGAGGGTACTGTTGGGTGTAGTGAGATCATTGGTACCACTTGGTGCTTTCAGAGCTGCATTACCTGCAGCAGTTATTGCAGCCAAATTCTATAACTGCTTTGCATTTAAACCCTCCCATTGGGTGGAGGCTCTAAGGGTATTGAGGTTCTCAGAAGAGGCAGTCTGATGAAGGAGTGCTAAATACTGGAGCCCAAGAGTATTTAGACCAATGAGGTTTCCCCACACAGACACTGTGCTGATTTGCTGCATCTCTGGCTGGAGATGCTGGGGCATTCTCTTCTGTTTCATTGTTCTTCTTCATATCAGCCAATTTTACCACCATGCAAAGAGCATCACCTATGGTCTGTGCTTGGTGAACATCCAAAGGAAATAATCAGGTGAAGGGCAAAGGACAGAGATACCCTTCAAATGTTGCTCATAAAAGTGGACCCATCTAAGTTCCCATCAGTAGGACACTGACAAACCCACATTGGGAAATGCCAGCCAGGGATTAAAAGGTCAACCTTAATCTCTAAACTTTGACATGTAGAGATGCCCAGGACATAAAGTTAGGTGGATGAAAGCTGGAGTTCAAAACATTAAATTTTATATGAATAGAATGCTGTTTTGAAAACACAATGAATTACAACCTGAACTGAAAATGCACCATATACCCCCAGCTTGGGTCATCCCCAACCAGGTTTGCCTCTCATGACTCCAGGGAGAAGACTCCACCAAGAAAGAAATGGAAGAATGTGCTGATGGCTCACTCCCCAAGGTACGTGGGTGGAGAGATGTACCCTGTGGCATAGGCAGGTAGGAAGATGTGAGTATTGGAACATCCTCCACTCACAAGAAAGGCCTTAACTGCACAGAATTTGTCCCTAGAGCTGGACTCTGTCTGATCTATTGTTGCCTGACTGGGAACAGACCTCCTTGGACTTCTTATCTTGTGAACATTTCTCAAATATTTTCCCTCTATATGAAGTAACTAATAAAACTACTCAAACATGGCAAAGGACTAAAAGCCCACTGAGCTACTCAGGGGGCTTTTTCAGGGATCTCCAGGGACCTCCTTCTCTAATTCAGGATAAAGTTCTGAAACTTGTCATCATGAACAACCACTCTCTGACCCTGGACAGACCCCAGCCACCTCTGGAGCCCTGGGCTCAGGAGTGACTTCCCTGTAGCATGCAACTCCTACATCCCCTCCCAGATCCCATCCCTAGTCCCCTCCTCCAGCTAATATACCTTTGCTCAGGTCATTAACTCCAAAGGCATTAGCCAAGCCCCACCTCCATCATTCCCCAGTGGACACAAGTGGTAGGAGGGAAACAAATGGAGCCTTGTAGAAAAGCCTCACCTGGCCAGATGGCTGATGGGCATTTGAGATAGGAGGAGTAGGCTCAGGGTGAGGTAAGGCAAGTACATGTAACTGCCTGTGGTGGTTTGGAGCTATGTATCCCAGAAAGGCATGTTCTTAAACTTAATCCACCATGTGGGTCTTCTGATGAGGTTGCATCACTTAAGGTGTGGCCCAGCTGAATCAGGAAGGGTCTTAATCCTATTGCTGAAGGCCTTATAGGGAAGATTACAGAGAACAAGAAAGCCAGAGGTAGCAGCCAGAAGCTGAAAGTCAATGGAAGCTGGAATAGAAAGAAGCCAGGAGAGGCCACCATGTACATTGCCATGTG
Source organism: Cabassous unicinctus (assembly GCA_029593785.1). Lineage (NCBI taxonomy): Eukaryota > Metazoa > Chordata > Mammalia > Cingulata > Chlamyphoridae > Cabassous > Cabassous unicinctus. Next base: position 6,149 of record JAQZBX010110485.1, read on the forward strand.
ACAGAAAAGCCAAAGACCCAGGATCCCCAGCAGCCAGCTCCAGAATATGGCAATCTTTGGGAGAAAGCATGACCTTGATGACAACTTCATTTTGGACTTCTCAGAAAGAAACATGGGTCTATAAATTCCTATTGTTTAAGCCAACCCATTGCTTGGTATTTCCTTTGGCAGCCAGTAAACAAACACTGGCCAAGATTTTGTACACATCCCAGTGCTTGGGGAATCTGAAGGAGCCCTCAAAGGGGGAATTCTACAAACAAGGAGGGATGACCTTGGAAGATCAAGGAAGTTAGCGGATTACCAGAGAAAACCACTCCTCATGTTTGCTGGTCCCTAGAATGAAGATCAGCTCCCCTCATCCCAGCCTGAAGTCATCACAGACCATCCCACTCACAGACATGGGCACCCAGTCAGTCTCATGATAAATATGGACAGACAAACATGAATCCAAAATGCTCAAAGAAAAGGGACAGTCAAAAACCAATGGGAAGACTGAAAATCACTTCCAGAGGAGCAAGGCCCCAGCCCTTTCCTGTTTCTGACCCTGTGTCTTTCTCAGTACACTGCAGGGCCAGAATCCAGGCTTAGCAGGACTCCTGCAGGCACTGAAGCATGTTTTTCAAAAATTCCAATTAGCATCCTGTGAGGAACATAAGGAATTTTTATGCATAAAAATGTAATGCATTAGGTTCCTGGCTGCTTAAACAAATACCCTACAGTGGGTGGCCTTAATGAATATAGTGGCTCATGGTTTCAGAGGATAGAAGACCCACTTCCTGCCATGGTCCATATCTTCTGGCTGGCTGGCAAGCTTTAGGGTTCCTTGGCTTTTCCATCATGTGGCATACACATGTCGGCATCTTCTCCTTTCACTTCTGGGTTCCATTAACTTCCAGTTTCTGGCTGCTCCAGGTGGCTTCTCTCCTTTTCTCCATTTTCTGTTGTTCCTAAGAATTTCATCCATATTGGATCAAGGCCCACCCTCGTTCACTTTGGGCACACCTTAACTAATAACATCTTCAAACATTCTACTTACAAATGGGTTCATAGCCACAAATTACAAGGAAAATTCAGAAATCACAAAAGAATTTTTGTAATTTAAAATATAACTGTCAAAATAAATAATTTAGTAGCATTCTTGAATTACAGGTTTTAAGAAAAATCCCCAAAAAGCAAAAAAGAGATTATAAATAAATTAAAATGAAAAGGAATAAAAGAAAAAATTAAGCTATTTAGGAGATTGGCTGAGGGATACAAAAATACATGTGCTATAAAAGGAGTAGAGAATATGCTGAGGGAAGAAATGAACAAATAATTTTATCAAAGAAATAGTACAAGAAATGTTCAGAGCTTAAAGGAGACCTTCTTCAAATTGAAAGGCTTAACCTTAAGATAATTTAAAAAGACCCTCACCCCAGAATGTTATTGTGAAGGGCAGTAGGGTGGGGGCTTGGGTTGGACTCTTCATGGAATTGGGGAAGTGTTGGAGGAAAGAGCAAGTGAACTCAGGGGCTTGCAGGTCTGTTGTTAAAACTACAATGGTGGGAATTTTCTTTTGGCAAACATGGCAGGGGAGGATTGCTAGTGCAGGGTGTCAGGGGTGGGATATGTAGGATAGAGTGCACCTGGAGCATGCCTCTGTGGACTATGGAAGTGTTCATCTTGTCATAGTGTGTTATCTCAGTGGGTGGAGGCCCACACAATAAACAAGAAAATATTAAACTCCCATCCTGGGGATTCCTGCTATGTTCTCAATTACATGGGCAAGAATCTCTCGAGAACAAAGGCAATGCATAATAAAAGAAAATAGATCAATATGTCAAGTGCTCCATATGACTGCATTAGTGTATGAGCCTTATTCTTCAAAACTGAAACATAGTGGTTAACACAGGCCCTGGGGGGGGGAGTGTGACAATTTGATATTATTTATGAATTCCAAAAAAAGATAGAGCTTATGTTTATAAACTGGTCTGTTCCTCTGGGCATAATACCCTTTGATTGTATTAGATTCAGCTGAAAAGACTTTGATTAAATTATATTAAGATTAGGGCTTTGATTTAGCCATGTCAGTAGGGAGGAACTCAGGGTTGAGTTCCCACCCCATTGGTGGGCTATATAAATGGACAGTCACTTTCAAAAAGGCACATGGAAGAAGATACACTGAAGAAGGGAGCTCCACAGACATGGAAGAGAACTTTGATCCTGTGGCCCCAGGAAGAGAGATGAGCTATTAAACTGATAGATTGCAAATGAAGAGAACAGAGATCCTGAGTCCTAAGGCAGTCTACAGCTGAGATTGGAAGGAGCTAGGCCTACAGTGGTTTAAGAGGAAAAAGGAAGGCTGAAAACTTGCAGATAAAACCCACCATCTTGTTTCAAAATGGGGCAACTGACTTTGGGTAAGAAATCAACCTTGAGTTGGGCTCTTTAGGGCCTTGTAACTGTAAGATTTTACCCTATATAAATACACTTTATAAAAGGCAACAGACTTCAGTACTTTGCATCAGCACCCATTTGGCTGACTAATAAAGGGAGGGAAGAATAGAATAGATGGAATATAGGACATTTTCAGGGCATTGATATTGTTCTGCATGACCTTGCAATGATGGATCCAAGCTATTTTAAATTTTGTCTAAACCTATAAAAGAATACAGGCTAAATGTAAAGCATAATGTAAATCACTGACCATGGTTAGTAGCAATGCTTCAATATTTGACATCAGTTGTAATAAACATGCCATACACTTGTAAAATGTTATTAACAGGGCAGAATGGGAGAGTGGGAGAGTGGGAGAGTGGGAGGGATTTGGGTATATGGCAACCCCCTACATATTCTATGTGACTTTTCTGTAAACTAAAGCTTCCTTGAAGATAAATTAAAAAAATAAGACACTGGGGGAATATACAGAATAAATTGTCACTGTACATAAAAGATAACAGATATTATAGTGATGAAACACAATGAAATTTTTAAAATATTATTTTATTGTTATTTTATGTATATTATTTCTTATTTTTAATTATTATTATTTTTATTTTCTTCCTATATTTATTTATTTTTTGGCTTTGTTTTTGGGGGATTTAGATCACAGAGGGCTCACAATTGTGGCAGTGGAGGATCACTGGTGTGGGTTGTCAGTGATAAGGGATGTGTGGGGAGTGGTGCACCTGGGGCATGCCTCTATGGCATATGAATATGTTTGAGTGGACATGGGCATTTTCTCATTAGGAAAGACCCACACAATAATTGAAAGAATATTGAATTCCCATCTTAGGAAGTCCTGCTAAATTAAAGCAACAAGAATCCCCTGAGTGCAAGGTTGATGTCTGGAGAAGGAAGACAGACCATTACACCAGGCTCTTGATATTGATGATTGTACTTATGAACTTTTTCCAGTGAAATTGAAACTTAGCCTAGTATTATATATTGCCTAAGAGTTACCTCCTGAAAGCATCCTTGTTGCTCAAATGTGGCCACTCTATAACCTAAATTCAGCATATAAGCATACTACATTCCTCCCAGGGTGGGACATGACTCCCAGGGATAAGCCTCCATGATACCAAGGGATTATTATCAAGCAGCAACTAGCAACAAATCAGGAAAAAACCTTGATCACAAGGGGGAAATACTAAATACCAATGAGTTTTTACAGCTAAGTGACTTCAAAGTGAGTCAGGAGGTTATTCCAGGCATTACGCTTATGCATGTCTCATCAGGCTCTCATTGACTTCCACAGTAAATAGTGCCTCAAACATGGGCTCCTGAGGGCTCTAGAGACATCTAGACACTACAAGCAGAAAATCTCATGAATTCTATACCCTGTCAATGGGACTTACATGGGAATATATGCTCCCCAATATAAGAGGGTTAGTCTTATTTATAATTTCCCTACACATGGCTATTTTGCCTCTTATTTGAACCTGTAATTAGCACTACAGTTTTTAAATATATGTTGCAGAGATTTAAATATTCAGTCAGCTCATATGCCAGTTGAGTCCTAAATCTCAGCAGAGTTGCAACACCTACTCCCCAGTTCATCAGACTCACCCAGGACAATTAACAAAAGGATGGTGATGGACAGTGCCCATCTCAGGAAGCAGAGAGTGTCTGTAACTGCAAGCAATACTGTTCCATCCATCTTGCCTATGACATCTAAGTCCTCTCTGTCAGAGACAGGGTGGTAATCACCATCCCAAAGTCCTCAAGATTGAGGAAAGAACA
>JAQZBX010110486.1:0-10357 GCA_029593785.1 Cabassous unicinctus
CACTCCACAGAAGAAAACTTTTTGGAGACAAAGGTTAGAGCCAGATCTCCAATGTCAGTAAATAGTGTTTGGTTTTAGACAGTTGTTTACACATCCATTGATTAGAAATGACTTGAACTAATCACATGTAATTCTAACCTTCAGAGACATTAGAAGCCAGGAATTCCATGATCCTAGTATGATTATAAAACCAGCAGGGTTTCCCCAAAGGGAATGCTGCTCCTGTAATACATAAACTCCTATATTTGATTACACAGACTTCTCAGGGGAAGTGATAAATTGTATATTTTAAACAGCTGGACAGAAAGCGGGACATCAGCCCTGCCCACACCTCAATACTGGACTGGTAGCCTTCTGAACTGAAGCCACCATGTTTGTGGCATTTTGTTAGGGAGGCCCTAGGAAACTTAACACACAGAGATTTCTCAGAGAATTTTTGAGAACTAATAATAGACATCAACCCAAGAATCAGGAATTTCAACATTCCTAAAGCACAATAATACTTAATTGAATTAATACCCAATAAATTCAACAGAAGGCAATAAAAGAGAGAAAAAGAAGCGTGGATAAGGCAGAGAAAATGAAAGTACAAAATAAATAATTCCAATTTTATAGTAATTAAATGTAAAAGTACTAAATGTTCCAGTAATAATCAAAGATTATCAACTGGGGTATAAAAACCATATCAACAAATGCAAATTTATGCTATTTATAAGAGACACAACTAAAGCAATGGCTGCATCAGGATAATTTGGCCAGTGAGTCAATCAACAAAGTAAATCCATCCTTTTTTTAAAATAAAATTTTATTGAAATATATAATTCATACATGAACATCTATAAACAATGTGTAGTAAAAGTTGTGAACTTACAAAACAAACACACGTCATACAGAGCTCCCATACATCACCCCACCAACAACACCTTGCATTGTTGTGAAACAATTGTTAAAAACTATGAACTAACTATGGCCCATATCTTATTACATTTGGTGTATTTTCCCCCAACCCACCCAATTATTAACACCCTATATTAGTATTATATATTTATCATTCATGAGAAACATTCTCATACTTATTCTGTTAACCACAGTCCACCTTCCACCACAGGATTCATTGTGTTATACAGTCCCATTCTTTGTATAATCCATTCAAAATATACACTCAGTGGCTCTCATTTTTGTCACAGAGTTGTGCTGTCATCACCTTGGTCGATTTTAGAATGTTTTCATTTCTCCACAAGGAACAATCTCATACCCTTTTATACCCCTTGATTATTGTCCCTTAGAATTTATATATTTTCTTGCTATTGCTGCAAAAATATTACAATATTACTATTAACTATCATCCATACATTAGTTGTAATTTTCCCATGTAACACCATATTCTTAACACAGTATAAAAGAACATTCCTATATTTATACTCTTAACTACAATCTTCTCCCCCCACTGAAATCACTGTTATACATTCTCTAGTCTCTAGCCTTCTTTAAATTGACATTTACATCCACAGACTACCCTTTCATCCACATCACATTTATAAACCAGCACTGCTGGTTATACTCATTATATTGTGTTACTGTTAACTCTATTCATTTCCACACATGTACAAAAAACTCATTAAAAATTCTACGTACATTAAGCATCAGCTCCCATTCTCAGCCCACCTTCTATTTCCTAGTAACCTATACTCTAGAGTCTATCTCTGTGTGTTTACTCATCATATTTAGTTCATATCAGTGAGACCATACGATATTTGTCCTTTTGTGTCTAGCTTACTTCACTCAGGATATTATCCATAGTAACCATAAGATCCATCCATGCTGTTACATGCATCCTGTAAGTCTGTCCTCTTTTGATATTTAATTCCTTGAGAGTCTATATCATAAGAACTCCAGTAGTCTCAATGGTAACATATATGTATAGGGAAAGGTATAGAATTAGATACAGGCTTAGGTATAGGGTTAGGTATGGGGTTAAATATAGGTATACATATAGGTATAGGGTTACATATAGGTATAGGTGTGTGTGTATGAATATATATATATGTATATGTGTGTGTGTGTATATATGAAAACTATAAATCAATAAGACAAATCCCACAGGCAAAGAGACTTGAACAGAAGAAAAAACATGAATGGCCAAGAAGCAGATGTAAAGGAAGCTGGAGAATGGGTAGGGAATTGGATACAGGGTGGAGGATGGGAGATGGGTGGAAGTGGGGTGGGGGCAGGTGGTGGGGGAAGGATGGAATCAGATAGGGTATAAAGGAGACAGAGGTTATAGTAATATGCTTTTAAAAAATTGGTGGGGACTTGGACGTTAATTTTATTGTTGCCCTTTACCACTTACACATATATTATTCTGTATCCAATATTTAAATTTTTAAAACTTAAAAAATTAAATAGAAGTTTTTCAACATTATGGCTAAGCCTTACTTAACATTCCTCTTTTCAGTTACCAAGATCTAGTCTATTCCAAACACTCTTTTTGCCCTGGTTTTGAAGAAGTTTGTTGTTTCTTTTTTACTCCCATTCTGATTCTAATCTCTGCTAAAGCATAAGCACAGAGGAGTCATAACTTGCCTGAATCTTTGAAAAAAATAGTCATTAGTTTTCCCCTAGGCTTCGGGGCAGCTCTACTCCAGTCTGTTTTCACACCTCTGCAGATCGTTAAAGAAGTAAATGTAACTGACATCTCCAGTCTATATAGAGTCCCCTTTGTCACTCACCATTAGGCTAATTTTAGTGCTCTTTTCAATAGGTAATATTATCTTAATTATTTTATCCAAAAATTCACATACATACAGTACACTCTAACATTTCTTTGGAAGGAAAGTTATCCTTTATTTTGACAGCTTTAGAAAGAAGAGAATAAGTACCTCTTCCTCCATATGTCCCTCTTGTATTAGACTGGGTTCCCTAGAAGCAGAGCCTGAGACAGGGGTTTTTGTTCAAATGACTCATTGGGAGGCGGTGGGGCATGCTCTCAGGATAAGGGACGTGAAGGGGGCAGGGGTGCGGGTGGGGGAGACAAAGCAAGAATGTGGCTCAGGTGGAAACTAGCTTCATTCTGAGCTCTCAGAGCACAAATTACACCACTGAATTACTCTCTCCTTGAGGCAAAGGAATGTTAGGAACTGTGCAGAGTCTGAGATTTTACCCTCCTTAGAAGCTAACAAGCTAGGCTGTTTCACGGATTTTGGCAGAAGACACGAGACTCCTAGATCAGAGACAAGGACTTTATTTTCATGGCAAAAGCAGTAGCAGTGTCAGCATCATGCTCAAGCGGGGTCCCAAACCCCCCACTTCCAAAGGAGGGCCCATGATGGATGTCTGCAGACTCAGTAGACTGCATTACAAGAGAGGAGCCCGAGATGGGGCATTCACAGACGCAAGCCTGCTGCTAGTCTGCAGGGTACCATTACCTTATCCCTCAAGCTTGCTTACAAACACAACCCTGAGAAATGGTACACCTCCTGGCACACCAGTAAGAATATGCAGGGGCCTCAAGACATGTGGCAGTTGTCTTTCCAATAGGGGGGTGGCCTTCTGAGCCCTTGTGCCAGTGTTAGTGGTCACTCCAAGAAAAAGGGAGCAGTGTTCTGGGGTGAGGGGACTGATGCTTGACTGAGGATAATTCTACAGAGAAGGCACAGCTGAGCGTTGTTTTCAAGGACCATCCACCGCAGCTGGGGTGGAGCTGCTAGCCTGAAAGAGGATCTGGGAAGAGCAGCAGCAGCACCTTAAAATCATACATTTCTTTCAGCTTTGGTATCATCACTTATTGTCTATAATTTCTATTGTACAATTTTCTAAATTTACAACATGTTATCCAAAACGCTGTCAACTTTCAAATGACGATTTTATATATAATCCCAAGATTTGGAAAAAATAATCACACCTTTTTTCTTAGTTCTCATCTTTTGAAGCTGAAAAGTACTGAATTTTGGACTATCCTCTTACATGAGTTCTGCCAATTAAAAAAATCATAACAAATATGATAATGTTCTCTCGTGGACTATAACAAGTATATAGTGCTAATACAGGGTGTTAATAATCAGGTGGGTTGGGGGGAAAGTAAACCAAATGTAAGATATGGGCTATAGTTAGTAGTAATACGTTGTGATGGTGGTGGGGTGATGTATGGGAGCCCTGTATGATATGCATGTTTGTTTTGTAAGTTCACAACTTTTGCTGTACACTTATTATATATGTTCATGTATGCATGATAAACTTCAATATAAAAGCTTTAAAAATCATATTAGTTTTGCTTTTTGGAGAGAGTGTGTAGAATAATGAGGATGTGCACAGATGCTAGGGACTTCCCAGCTATCCCATTTACCAGCCCTGTGACCTTAGGCAAATTACTTAGCTTCGTCTTCGTGCCTCAGTTTCCTCATACATTAAATGTGCCTCATAATAGTACCTATTTCATAAAGTTTTATAGGAATCAGCTCATGTAAAGCACTAGAACAAATAACAATGCCTGAGCTTAGTAAGAGCTCAGCAAATCTTTGTTTTTACTTTTCTAGACCCTCTGCAACACTTTGTTTAAGCTATAGCATCACAAATCATGTGCAGTATTACAGCCACAGAGGGCAGCAAGAGTTTAAATAAGGTAAGTTATTGTTTTCTGATGCCCTTCCCAGATATGCCAAGGTTTTCTTATCCTTTTTTGGATACAGATCCAGTTTCTGAGTAATAACTGCTATCTCATCACCCTGTTTGGATTGCTTTTCTTCTAAATACCTTACCTAATACTGGTTCAACCTAAAGCCCTTGGGAACTTTTGTATTTACTAATGCAACCATACGATTTTGGGGGTATTATCAAAAAATCTCATACCTAGGAAGGGACATTTTGAAATCCTCCAGCTCAAACTACTTATAGTTCAAAGTACAGATAAGGAAATTGACTCTTAAAAGATTAAATGATTCTTCCAAAATCACAAAGATAGTTCAGTGATTATTTTTCCTCTAGGATACCAAATTATCTCCCCTTGTTGTATTTCATTCTTGTTTACGAAGCATTTTACTGTTCAAAATGGTGTCGTGTAAATGTGTTAAATGCAGTTTTCCAATCACACGAAGGGTCTCTTGAGCGTTCTTTTGGCCGCCAATCAGGAGCCTTTCCTGGAAGCTTGCTCCTGATTGGTGGACGTAAGCTCCACGGTGGAGTGCCGACAGCCTAGCAACAGCGGCGCTTGCTGTCCACCACCCTCAGCCTCGGCCAGCCCCGTGTGGCCTCTGCATTTTATATGAAGGCTCTGGTTTACCAGTCCGCCGAGGTCCATCTTGTAACATGGAAGCCCAGTGCAGACGGCAAGAGAGACCTGAACAACACAGCTAAAGTAAAGTGTACTGCCAGGTAAAAGAGACAAATGGCTTAACTGAAAATGTGTTGGTCTCAGGAGCTCCAGTTACAAGGTGACAGGAAAGTGCCAATCTATAGGCAGTGCCATCAGTTCCTACTAGTGGCAGCAGCTGTGGCAGGTGACACAACCCATCCAGTGTATGAACTGATAGCCAGAGAGAACCTGCAAACAAGTTCATCGTTAGTCCCATGCTGTGTATAAAGAGAATCCTGATTTCCTAAGAAAGAATATTCACATCCCAGGGCTGGAAGTTTGGGGTCCTATCTCTAGGTTTTGAGGGATGGATGATTTTTATAAAGACGCCAAGTGGGAATGGAGTTACTTTTTGCACTTTTCTGGAGGAAAATGTTTCTACCATCTTATTTTTTATTCTTCTTTACAGAATACACATTGTGGAAATAGGATGAAGTTGACCAGTGAAAAGTTGCCCAAGGACCCTTTTTATACCTCCATCTCCCAGTATGCTGCTAATAACCCAAAACACTTCCAATGGAGAAAGGAAAAGACTGGTACAAATCCTAATATTTAATCTTCCATTGGAAAATATTTTCATCAGAAGTTCATTATGTATCCTAGAGCAAAAGAGACAAGATATATGAATCTTAATACTTTGAAGGAAATGTATTAATTGTACAGTTCTTTCTAGCTTCCCCACAAGAATTCATGACACTGCTACTTAATTTATCTGATAGAAAATCATCAGTGGAGAAGTCTCTCAGTTAGATCCTGATTCTGATCCTGAATTTACTCTCAGGACTTAAGGATGGCTTTCTGGAAAAGAGAAGTCAGCTGTCACTTCCATTCAGGAGAATAGTGCCATGCCTTTACATGAAATTGGTATTTAAAACTACCAATTTGGTAGGGTACACTGATGTAGCTCAGTGGTTGGGTGCCTGCTTCCCTTGTACGAGTTACTGGGTTCAATCCCTATTATCTCCTAAAAAATAAACAGACAAAAAACCAAACAGTTTTTTCTATAGACTTAAGAAAATTAAATTGGGCATGGTTAGTACATTTGGCTTGAGCAGTTCTAATTAGGGCTTTAATGAAGATTTAACTCACTAAAGGGCAGCTCTGCCCCAAAAAACCATGAATCTTTGGACATATGCTGCACTGCTAGGGCTCCTGCCCAGGAGCAAGCAGGGTTACTTTGAAAACTAGTCAACAAGTCTTTCCTGATTGTTCAAGGCATGGTGCTAGTACTGTGAAGAATGCAAAATATAAGAAGTGACCCATATTCCCCAGGAATGTACATTTTAATTTGAAGTGACGAAATATGTGTGCGTGGCCACTGCACATGGCAAGGGCTGTGGGTGACTGCCTGTCAAGTGACAGCGGTCAGTGAGGGCCACAGGAAATGAGAGAGAGCACTGAGCACAGGAGCTGTTCGGTAGAGTTCAATGCGCTGGTGTGGATTGAGTTGGACCTTGAGATTAGTAGGAAGGAATTCTGGGCCAGAGAAACAGCCTGAGCCAAGACATGGAGACCAGACACATTCGAGAGAGAGGCTAGGCAGGTGCAGGCGGAGCACATGCTTTAGCTTGGTGCAGTCCTCAGATAGTTCCTGAAGAAACGCTCCGTTAGGTTCACCCTGGGTTCAGAGGACGTATTTGAAAATACTGCAGACCCTGAACCTGGCTATTTTAATGTTTTTCCTTGAGCCATGGAAGCCAGTTTCAGGAATGAGAAAGGAAACTAGCTTTAAGAGTCAGATGAATTCTATATAGTTAATTATTTTAAAAGAGAAAATTCATATCGTATGGTTAAATATGTAATAATTGCTTTATTTTTAAAAATCAGATCATTACAACCATGCTAATTTGGTGGATAAAGCATTAGAGATATTGAAGGAAAGAATAAGAAGAGGGGATTCTCTGGCATATTTCCTACGAGGTCAACTATATTTTGAAGAGGTGTCATTTTTGTTTTCATTTCCTATAATGCTAAGATACTGAAAGCAAATATTCCTGTAGTGTTCGTTAAATTGTTATACCAGGGAAATTCTGTCAAATTACATAGATTAGGGTTGTGGATTTAAGTTCTTCATACCAGTCATTCTAATGAATGTTATTTATTGGAATCACTTTGCTATAAAATCCATATTCACACTATAAATTAAAAATATAGTTTTAAAATTTTACTCAATATATTTAATATCATTTTAAAAATGTTAGTTATTGACGATGCTGGGTTTTATCTAATGCTTAAAGGGAGCTTTACATATTTGCATATAGAACGAAGAGGGAAATGCCCTCTTTATCTACATTATGCTGGGGAATCCTTGGAGGTAGAACTAGAAGGAACTGTGCAAACTTCCATCCAACTTCAGTAATACAGCTTCAAGTTCACTGAATGCCAGGGGAAGATTTGAAAAGGGACCACTGTCCATGGACCATTTGGGCATGTATTCACCTGTGCCCCTCTAACCTCTTAATGGCTCCCTTGTTTATTCCAGCAGCAGATATTTGTTGAGAACTCATTGTGCCCCTGTCACTTGGCGTGTAGCACAGCATAATTGTCGCAGGCATTATTCTTCAGCTTTGATCAGATTTGGCTCTATTGCTCGGTAAGGCATGTCCTTGGGCACAGATATTTAACCTCTTGGTGCCTCAGTTTCCTCATCTTTAAAAAAGGGATAACAGTATGGATCTCATGGAACTATTGTGAGGATTAAATATATTAATTGTAAACATACTTATCACCAGGGCTTGGCATCAAATGAGTGCTCTGTAAGTGTTTACTGTTATTATGCCAAGCACTGCCTACACGTGATGAGGTGATTAAAATGGTTTCCATTTCATAAAGCTTACAGTCTAGTGGGGAGGGCACAAAATAAATGAATACGTCATTACAAATAAGGAAAAGCACTATAACAGCAATTGACTGGGTGCTGTGATAGAAATAGCTTAGGAGTAAGGTGGAAAACAAAACTTGAAGCAAAGGAAGCAGGCTGTGCAGCCAGCCAGGTAGAAGGGCTTTCCAGGCAGAGAGGCCAGTGTGGTCATGAGCAAGGTAGAGGATCCTCTAGATGAGCTTTGCTCAGAGGCAGTAGAAGCCATTGCCGGTTTTGAGTCTGTGATGAACAGATTAGAGAGCAAGAATGGAAGTAAGACCAGTGTCGGGCTTTTGTACTGGTTGAGGAGGAGAGGATGGTGGCCTTGACCAGAGTGGTGGCAGTGGAGCTGGGTCCTGAATTTATTCTAGAGAGAAAAAAATAGAGAAAAATAGAGAAGGCATGGGGAGGAATGAGTTGAGGAGATCAAGAGTTCAGTGTGTGGACATGTTGCTAAGAAGAGTCTAGAACTCAAAGAAGTCTGGTTGAAGGTTTATATTTGAGATTTGTGAGCATGTATATGGTATTTAAATCATGACAACTAATAGGACTTATTTCTTTACCTCTGTAAATAGTACTCTTAACTTTTCCAGCAGCTCTCACTTCCAGACCAAGCAATGGCCAGAAAGGAGAATGAATTTTAACAACTCATTCATTCATTCATTCATAATATATTGCTTCATTGTGATGTGTTTTTAAAAATAATTTTTTGTTAGTATTTTGGGACAATTTTTATTAATTTTATCAATTTATTGAATTACAGTTTATGCAAAGAGCAATTTTGTTTTCCAAAAGCTGTTTTTTTCCAGCCTGCTTTTCCTAGGAATGGCTATCCAGTTTAGAAAGTGACTCCCTTTCCACCATTATAAGTCACTCATTCTTTAGTATAAGGCATTTCTATGGTAGATTAAGATATAAACCCATATCAATCACTTTTAGTTTAGTATATTTGTTATCAGATCTTCTAACTGCTAAGTGACATATGACATGTCAGTTTCAATAGGAAGTATGGGAGAGAAATCATTTTAGAGAATCACGTTTCGTTTTTCCACATCTTCTCCCTAGCAAGAAAATTGCAAAGCTGAAGGACATGAGCCGTAATAGTGGATATTCTGATGTTAACATTTTCTCTGAAACTTTGCCCCTGCCCCTTCCCACCACTCCCTCATCCCTGATCTGAAGTTTCCTAAACTCCAGGAAACTATGATTTCAAGAGAAGTTTGGCAACAGCCAAGAGTAATAGTGAAAGCCAAGGAGCCTCCTGGTCCTTCTCCTCAGCTGCCACACTTAGGTCTGTGCAATTGATTTTAGTGTGCTGACTGTTGCCAGTGACTTACTTGCAAATTCCATAAATTTGTTGCTCTCATACGTTGTTTTATTTGGTGCTACCAACTCAGATTTAGATGAGAACTAAATATTTAGTTGGGATTAGGTTAAGATCACAATAAAAATAATTAAATATTTTCTGGGGGGTTATAGGGATGGTATGAAGAAGCATTAGAACAGTTTGAAGAAATCAAAGAAAAGGATCATCAAGCAATTTACCAGCTAGGAGTAATGTATTATGATGGGCTGGGGACAACCACAGACTCTGTAAGTTACTGTTTTCTTCACAATATTTGAGATTTCATTCTTAATGGAGTAGTTGATACAATGTGAATTATTTATATTTTAATAATATACCCCATCCTTTATATTTTAGTAATAGCTAACCTTTTAGCATTTTAAAGGTTATGGGTAGTCATTTTTGCATTTATGTGAAAAACAAAATCAAGTTCTTTTTGTTGCTCTCACCCTTCTTCATCCCCTCCTCCAACCCAGGCTGACAGCAGTCACTTGGTCCTACTTTAAGAAGAATGAGCCTCTTTTTACTTGAACTTTTGGCAAGCTTATGTTTAATGACCCGCCCCTAATGCTAGATACGCTCAATCTTTTCACTAATCTGTTTCCACGCTAGTATGAACTAGGCTTACTCTACTGGAATAGCTTCTATGTTGAATTGGTCACTATATTTTTGCTCACGTGGCAGTTACGGTAAAATAAACATCAGTAGCAAATTCTTGGCATTGGATTGGTTTTAGATCATACTTTGTCTCTTCCAGGACATGTCGTTCTACCACTGATGTTCACTTTTTTTTTTTTTTTTTTTT
>JAQZBX010110487.1:0-10369 GCA_029593785.1 Cabassous unicinctus
GGAAAGGGGCAGGGAAAGGGGAGTGCACTAAGGTCCAGGTGCTGATACATGATTGGACAATTTGAATGACTCAGCATGACGATAGTTCCCGCGCGCGGGAACTTTGTGGCGCGAACTTAGGGAGGAGGAGAAGGAGAAGACAAAGAAAGAGGAAGAGACGGCCATGACAGTTATACTCACACAACATCGCCCCCAACATAGGGGAATAAATGGAAGAAAATGTCACTGTATGTACAAGACAACAGATCTTACAGTGATGAAAGACACAATGTGTAAAATATTTTTTTATTATTTTAAATATTTTATGTTTATTTGTTATTTTTAAAAATATTTCTTATTAATTTCATTTGGTATTTTATTGGCTTCATATTGCAGAGGTTTTGGATCACAGAAGGGTCAAAACTGTGGCAGGGGAGGATCACTGGTGTGGTGTGTCGGTGATGGGGGATGAATGGGGAGTTGTTTACCTGAGGCATGTCTCTAAGGCATATAAATATGTTCAAGTGTTCATGGGGTATTGTATTGGTGGGTGGAGACCCATACAATAACCAAAAGAGTGTTGAATTCCCATCCTAGGGAGATCTTCTATATTCTCTAATAGACAGCAAGAATTCCCCAAGTACAAGGCAGTTCCCAGTGAAGGAAGACAGACCATTACACCACACCCTTGATATTGATGATTGTACTTATGAACCTTTTCTTCTGAAACTGAAACTTAGCCTAATATTATATATTGCCTTAGTGTTACCTCATGAAAGCCTCATTGTTACTCGAGTGTGGTCTCTCTCTTAGCCAAACTCAGTATATAATTGAACTAACTTCCCCCTGGAGGGGGACCTGACTCCCAGTAGTAAACCTCCCTGGAAGTTATGGATTATTACCAAGCACCAAGTAGCAATGCATCTGGAAAATGACCTTGACCAAAAGGGAAAAATGGTAAATACAAATGAGTTTTTATGGCTGTATTAGTCAGCCAAAGAGGTGCCAATGCAAATTACCAGAAATGTGTTGGCATTTATAAAAGAGCATTTATTTGGGATAGAAGCTTACAGTTACCATGCCATAAAATGTAAGTTACTTCCCTCACCAAAGTCTATGGTCACGTGTTTGAGCAAGACGGCTGCCAATGTCTGCCAGAGTTCAGGCTTCCTGGGTTCCTCTCTTCCTGGTGCTTGCATCTCTCTGGGCTTAGGCTTACATCTCTCCACAAGGCCAGCTGTAGGCTATCAGGCAAACAGCTCATCTCTTCCTGGGGCTTTCTCTCCTTCCTCATGACCAAGCTACTCTGTGTGCTTGCTTCCCTGGGTTCCAGCATTAAAACTCCAACTAACTCCTCTGCTGGGCCATGTAATTTTATCTCTGAGTCCTACTGACGTGGCTCAATCAAAGTCCTAATCATAACTTAATCATGCCCAGAGGAACAGACCAGTTTACAAGCATAATCCAATATCTATTTTTGGAATTTATAACTATATCAAACTGTTACAATGGCTAAGAGATTTCAAAGTGAGTTGGGAGGTCTTTCCAGAGGTTGTGCTTATGCACATCTCAGCAAGATCTCATTGACTGCCACAGTAAGCAATGCCTCAAACAGGGTGGCTCCTGAAGACTCTAGAGACATCCAGACACTATAAACAGGGCAAATAATCTCAGGAATTCAGTTCCCAGTTAGTGGGTCATACTTTGGAATTTATGCTCCCCAGTGTAACAGTGTTAGACTCATTTATAGCTCCCTACTCAACCGTCTTCTGCTACTTTTCTTTGAACCTATAAATAGTATTATACTTATTAAATATATGTCCAAGAGACTTAAATCTTTGGTCGTCCATGTGTCAGTTGAACCCTGAATCTCAGCAGAGTTGTAAGACCTACTCTCCAGTTCACTGGACTCACCCAGGACAACTAACAAGTACATGATAATGGACAGCATGCATCTTTAGGAACAAAGAGTGTCTGCAACTGCAAGTAAGATAGTTTCATGCATCTGCATCATGGGATCTAAGCCTCTTCTCAATTAGAAATAGAGTGAGCATAACCATTCCAAAATACTCAAGATTGGGGCATGAATAATGGAGTAAAGTAGACTTATTTTTATTCTATTATAGACATTATTATTCTGGCAATTGGAATAACTATTATCATTGTTGTAAAGACAATAGGCACCAAAGGTTCTGAGAGAAGGGACAGATAAAAATAGGTGTAACATGGGAACATTTTTGGGACACTGAAATTGTCCTGCATGACATGGAAATGATGGACATAGGCCATTATATATTTTGTCAAGATTTACAAAATTGTGCAGGACAGAATGCAAACTATAATGTAAACTATAGTCCAGAGTTAGTAGCAATGCTTCAATATGTGTTCATCATTGCAACACACTAATGAATGATGTTGTTAATGTGGGAAAGTGTGGGAGGGGAGGGAGTGGGGCAAATGGAAATCCCCTATATTTTTTATGTAACACCTACATAATCTAAAACTTCTTTAAATTTAAAAAAATAATAATAATAAAAAGAAAATGAATGGTATGTGAAGAAAATCAAGTGAAGGAATTACTTATAGTTCAAAAGTCCCCAACAAAAGTAGTCATCTTTACAGTGTGAAAATTCAGAGACTGAGTGTGTCATTCAAAAGCATCAGTTGAAACTCTGATTACTGCCCAAAGAACATCAGTAATATGAAATGCAACTTCAGAGAAAATCAATGCAGGAGAGAAAATCCATCTTAGAATTAGAGGAGACAATCAAAAAAGTTTATGAAAACAAGAGCTATACACAACAAATGTGGGGCTCCTAAAGGAAAAGAACCAAAGACCCAGAGAAAAAACTGGAAATCACCATTTCCTTCCATAAGGGTGGTTTAGCTCCCATGAGGAAAGTGCTCAAAAAAGTAGTTGTGTTAACTGAGGGGAAGTTGAAAGTTTTTTGAAAAGAAAATAGTCACAGCAGGCAAAAAGGACAGAATTAGAGTTTGCAATTCAGCCTGTTCCAAGTGGCCCCTTGTGTCTACTCCCAGATTCAGTCCCAGGCAACACCCCAAGAGATTTGGGACATCCTCAGGATCATTAGGTCCCAGGGGAGTAGTAGAGTTCAGCTCTGAGGCTCAACATCCTCAAGTAAAGTGCAAGTTTGAGTCAGGTTTACAGCTAAACCCTGAACATCCATGAGCAGAGCAGGCTATCTGATGTATTTCATCTCTTAAAATACTTCTAAGTGATGATTTTTTAGTTAATCTTGTTAATTGACTACTTAGTGAATTAAGTAAGTTATTCCCATTGATTTATACTTACAGAAATTTTATATATCATTAATTCCCAAGATAATGTTTCCAGAATATGCTTTAAATATAATTATTATGAATATTTCATTTTCACTTCTATGGGCCATCTAGAGTTAAATCTTGGAAGGATGGTATTTTAATTTAATTGATTGGTCCACTATTACCTGAACCATACTGGAAAGCTGACATGACCAGCGGTACACATTGAAATATTAAAGAAAACTTCTATATGACATGAGGTGTTAAATGAATATGCAAAATTTACCTTAAT
The DNA here is from genome assembly GCA_029593785.1 of Cabassous unicinctus. Taxonomy (NCBI): domain Eukaryota; kingdom Metazoa; phylum Chordata; class Mammalia; order Cingulata; family Chlamyphoridae; genus Cabassous; species Cabassous unicinctus. Next base: position 3,554 of record JAQZBX010110487.1, read on the forward strand.
GTGTAAGTTAATTTACTTCAATAACTGTTTATTTGAGTTTCAAGATCTTTGTGTTGTTTTAAAAACTGATTAACCTACTGCATTCAACAGTGCCATGCTTTAACCCACCCCAAACACCTAAGTGTTTCTGGGTACAATCCTGGCATAGTTTGTAATAGAAGAGTCATATGCTCATTTCCCTGGTAAGGATACTTCTCCCTTGATGTGAACTTCTTTCTGTAGTCTGGAAGCCTGATCCTGTATACAGAAAATGCAGAAATCTCCCTTCCCTAGGAGCATTTCTCTCATTTGTATTTTGTTACAAAAGTTGAGTGTGCTCCTCAGTAAGTATATACTCTAATTGGTGTTGTTCATCTGAGGTCTGTCAAAGTCAAAATGGGAAATAAGCAAAGCTCTGAGGGAAAAGAAAATATTGTAGATTGTATTTTAAAGCTTTGAGAGCCAACAAATAGCAAACAAAATTCTTGTAGAAAACAGCATGCACACAGTGCAGATTAATAAAAAGTAGCCTTCAAGGAGATCTTTTGAATATAATTTTATTTTACAGTTAAAATTATTTTATAAGAGAATGAAAATTATAAATAACATTAGTGAGTTCTGTGTTTTTGTGTCCAACTCCCTATTTGTGTCTATTTGTTCAGTGTATATTTTCATACCTCAGGATGGTAATATCAAATAAACAAACTTGATATTTGTTGTGACTGTGTTGTGACAACTAGCCATTTTCCCATAGGTCCTGGGGGAGGTGCAGGGCAGATCAGGGAGCTTAGGAAAAACCTTTTTTTCTTCTCCCAATAATTTCTATGAAAAAAATAGAAAGTGCTTTTTGTGTTTTTATAAAACACATAAATACCAATATCCAAGAAGGACAATACACCTCAAAAAGAATAAATCTGAATAGACCTACACGGAGACTCCTAATATTCAGAATGACAAATATCAGAGATAGAGGATTCTAAAAGTAGTAAGAGATTAAGATAAGTTTTAACTACTCATCAGGAACCATGGAGGTGAGAAGAAAGTGATATGATATATGTTTTTAAAAGATTTATTTATTTATTTTCTTTTTATCCATTTGAACCCCCCTTCCCTCCCATTTTTTTGCTGTTTTGTGTCCATTCATTTGGCAGTTCTCTGTGTCTGTTTCCTGCCCTCTTCTCTCATCCTTCTCCTCCTATCTTCACTGGGATTTGATCCTGTGAACCTCTGATGAGGTAGAGAGACAACCTATACCTGTGCCACTCAGTTCCTGGTTTCTCAGTGTGTCTCATCTTGGCTCTCCCTTGTGTCACTCTCCTGTTATGTCATCATCTTGCATGATGTATTTAAGATACTGAAAGAGAAAAACAGCACACCATGAACTCTGTACATCAAAAATTAGGGTGAATTCAGTCTTCACCGCCTAACAAAAACTGATAGAATATGTTAGCAAAAAACAAAAATCAGAATTAAAAGACATATTCCATATGGGTAGTGAGCCTGAGTGTCAATAAAATATTATTTAATAAAAGAGACACATTTATTTATGTAATACATATTTTTCTTTGTCCTTCAATATGCTATAATACAGCTAGTTATTCCTAAAAGAGGAAACAGGCTGTATTTATGAGGAAAAACAGATCATTGAAACAATGTTCAATTTTCATTTCTGTTTATTTATGTTATCACCCTTTACACAATCAGAAAGCATTTTGTCTTTTGATTTTTACTGACCCACTGTGTCTCAATTTCTTTTGCTTATGAGTACTACAGTCACATGGCTAAGAGACAACTGATTCAATATGGCATCATCTAAATAAACTGGTTGAAGGCCCTATGCACAAATGGGCCCACAGTTTATCTGTTCAGAACATCTACAATGTTCCTATATATAAATGGGTTCACACATACAAGATCTGGGTTTGGGACTTGAATATGCTTTTAGTGGGGTACATGATTCAGTTTCCAATAGATACATAGATAGATACATCGTACATACATACATACATGCATACATATATAATTAAATACACATACATAGAAAGTATCATGCTTGGAATGAAAGAAGAAACTATCAGATTCCACCAACTTTGATTCACATTTGGGATCTGACAAAATGAATATTGGATGATGTTGAACAAGTTACATAAAAGCTCATAACCTCTCCATCTGATTTATAATGAGAAGCTAATAGTCCAATGACCACCTAACTAGAAAGGCATCCACAACTCTCTAATTGCTGCCACATAAATCCCTGTGACTGTCTAAATATTGAATGCATTGTCTCTGGATGCAGCAGATTGTAACAGTAATTGCTGCCTGACCCACAGGAAGTGATCTGGCATAGCAAGTTTGCCCTATGGAATGTGTAATAAAAATATTAATTCTCAGAACCCATCATGCTAATTCTCTTGGAGAGTTTGAATTCAAGGCTTAGAAAACCACCTGGGGTGGATGAGGTGCTACCAGGTGGCCAGTGCTCTAAGCACTACTTTCTTATACTGAGGAGGCTAAATAATGTGTGGCAGCTTATTGCAGTGGTTAAGATTCTGAGCTATGGAAACAGAATGTATTGATTTGAAAACTGGTTCTGCCACTTACAAACCTGATAACTCTGGGGAAGTTACTTACTTGACTTCTATGTAACTCTGTTTCTCTATCTGTAAAATGGAGAAAATAAAATTCTTGCTTCATAAAGACATTGTTTGAATAAAATGAAAAAAAAAAACGTGAATATTTCACAATGTTAAACATGCTCAAATAATGGCTGAGGCTTTCATTTCTATTATCATTATATTTCATGTAGTCTACTAAAACAACCCCAATAAGTGAGTTATGCATTCACTGCAATCTGAAGAAAACTAAATTTCACATTACACTGCAAAACATTGAGGAAGAATAGATTACCTATATTCAACATAAACCTTCCCCATATATATTATCTCATTTCCTCTAGCTAACTCTTCTAATGCATCTCTTCTAACAAATATTCTATGTACTACAAGGCTGGATAAGAGCTATTTGGTTGCATAATGAGCAACCAAAATGAGAAGTTTGTGATTTCAGTAGCCCATTCCCATGAACCCCTCAATGTTATCCATGAGGGCTGAAATCAACCTCTTCCAAATTCCTGTGAATATTTATATATTAACCTCCTCCCATGAACTAGAATGTTCTTAATGGCATCTAAAATATTGAATCCTTTACACAAGGTTTTCAATTGTTTTTGCCCAGATCTATCAAAGGAATCATTATCTATGGCAGTATATAAACCTAACAAAATGTATTTCTTAAATAGTAAGACTTTAAAGTCAAAAGTACTCCACGATTTATGTGCTACAGAATGGATGTTGTGTTAGCAGGCATGAGAACAACATTTATCTCATTGTACATCTCTATCAGAGCTCTTGGGTGACCTGATACATTGACAATGAGTGCTTATATTTTAAAAAAATCTCTTTTTCTGAAAAGTAGTTCTCAATAGTGGGTTTAAAATATTCATTAAAGTGCAATGTAAATACATATTTTGTCATCCAGTCTTTGTTTTTCCATTTAGAGAGCACAGGCAGAGTAAGGATAACATAATTCTTAAGGGCTCTAGGATCTTCAGATTGGCTTCAATTTAAAGTCACCAGCTGCAATAACCCTAAAAAGAGAGTCAACCTGTCCTTTGATGCTTTGAAGCCAGTCATTGGCTTCCCCTCACTAACTATGAAAAAAAGTCTCTTCATCTAGTTTTCAAATCTGTTGTTTAGTGTAGCCACCTTCACCTACGACCTGAACTAGGTCTTCTGGATCACTTGCTGCAGCTTCTACATCAGCACTTGCTGCTTCACCTTGCACTTTTATGTTATGCAGCTTGATACTTTAAATCTCATGAACCATTCTCTTCTGGCTTCAAATCTTTCTTCTGCATTTTCCTTGCCTCCCTCAGCCTTCATAGAACTGAAGAGAGTTAGTGACTTACTCTTCATTAGGATTTGGCTTAAGGAAATGTGGCTATTCCATTTCTATCTTCTATCCAGACAACTACAACTTTCTCCATATCAACAATAAGGTTGTTTCTCTCCCTTATCATTCAGGTGTTCACTTGAGCAGAACTTATAATTTCCCTTAAAACCTTTTCTTTTGCATTCATAACTTGTCTGTTTGACACAGGATGTTTAGCTTGTGGCCTATCTTGACTAAGCCAATTTATTGTTTAAATTCACCAACTTACATGGGCATAGTGTTTGGTGTCCCAAAGCAATTGTGTTAATAACATCAAAGATCATAATTCACAGATCACCATAACACAGAGAATAAAAGTGAAAAGGCTGAAATATTTCAGAAATACCAAAATGGAAAACACACAGACACGGTGTAAGTACATTATTAGAAAAGTGGTGCCCATCCACAAGCTCAATACACGTTTGCCACAAACCTTCAATTAAAAAAAAATACAAAATCTGTGAAGTGCCATAGAATGAAGTGCAGTGAAATGTGGTATTCCTCTATTGGCTTAGAGGTTTTATTTTTTTAGTAATTCTTAATGATATTTTAAAATAAGATATAGATTTATTGATTTAAATATATAGATTTATTGATGCTCTTGCTTTTCTTTCATAATAGTTACAGCCCATAAAGATAAGCAATGATTATTAACATAAATTTAGTAAATACCTATCATAAGAATTCTACACAATTTTCAGAGTGAAGTGGCCAGGTAAAAGTACAAATACTTTATTAAAGATCAAATATAATAATATAGTTAAAGGACTATAATAATTAAAAGGTGATAATCATTTTTTCCTCTTTATAGAGAAAAGGACAGATCAATTTTATCTGTTAAAAATCATATCTATAATTTTTTCACTCAAAGTAGAAAATTTTTTGTGTTTGCCATGATGTCTAAACTATGGCCACATACTGGATTCTTAATATAATTGGCAGGTAGTCAATAGTAACCATTTATTCTTTCAATAAACATTCATTGAACATACTGGGAATTCAGGATTCTATCACCACTCAATATCAAAACACTGTATAAATTTGGGAAAATTTTTGATCTATAAAATTGCTTCTAAGTTCCTTCCAAATCTTTTTAATATGTGAATCAGTAGTTACACGCTGTGATAACTCAATACCAACATTACAACTCACTGATATGGAAGAATTGAATAGGCAAGCTTGCCACATTTGAGTCTAGTATCTAGTTTAACAGGGGACTGTTTAGGAATTGAGAACAGGGAGTAGAGTCTCAAAATGACCAAGATTCTATTTTGGACAATGGGAAAATTTTGTTAATAAATGGTGGTGATAGGCACACTGTATTGAGAATGTAATTAATGACATTGATTTATAAATTTGAATGCTGTTAAAATGGAAATTGTGCATTTTATTTATGGTACTGGAATAAAAAAAAATAAAGCAGCCATAACAGGAGGAGCAGAACAGCAGGAGCAGAAGAACTACCTGGTCCTTGGGTCAATATCCTTGCCCTGGACATCATTTAAAGGGGGTGGCCTTCAGTCTTTCTCCTTTTATCTGTATGTTTGTCAATGATGTCATTAATCAGGTTAAGGAAATGTCCTTCTATTTCCTAGTTTTTAAGTGGTTCACCCAGAAATGGCTTTTGTGTTTTGCCCATACTTTTTTTATGCCTTTGGACATGATCATATATTTTCACTTCTGGCTTATTTAGTCTATTAACGTGATTTTTATGTTGATTAATTTTCTTAACTTAAAACAACTATGATTTTGAGGGTTAAATGTCACAGGTTGTGATGTATTATCTGGTAATATATTATAATTAAATTTGATAAAATTATCTTAGGATTTTGCTGCATTATTTCTGCATGGTATTGTCCTGAACAGAAGTGAGGTAGCACAAGTGCCTGGATCAGGTGCTGACTACTGAGTAGAAGAAGAGGTGGGGGGAATACCTGACTTCATGTCCAAGGCTAATATTTGTCTTTGGCTGCAGGCCATAAAAAACACATACAAATGTTAAAATGTCTGGAATGGGCCAAAGGGCTACACTATGCAAATCCTGTTGTGTAATAAAAATAAAATAACATTAAAATTGAAGATAAACTACATAGATTTAACAAGATACATAAAGAGAGAACCTTCAAACACCCTAGTATTATGAACCATTTTGGAAATCACATAAGTAATTTTCTATTATTATTTGTTTTACTTCATGCATATCATTTCTTGAAAACATTTTCTAAGCATTGGATTAGTTTATGTTCCTTTTACTTTTTCACATTTATTTTATATTTGCATCTACACCTAGCATGCAACATATGAGCAATAAATATTTGTTGTATATTAATGAATGCATTTTAATCGGTCTGAAAACATAATGTATGTTAGAACTCTTCAGAAGGCACATATATTACTTACATTTCTTCCCGTATCTTCCATTCTTTTTCTGTTATTCAGATTTTTATTTCATTGAAATGAAAGAATGACAAACATATAAGTATAAATATATAAATCAATACATGAACACAGAGATTACAATAAAGCTCTACAAACAAAAAGTGAGTCAACAATGCTATTTTTTTTAAAAGCTAAAAACTTCAAAGCCAAAAAAAATGATTAAGGCAGCCAGTTGATGATAATAAAATATATATATCATAAATCGTTTTAAAGTGTCACATAATTTGTTTTCAAACTACAGGTATATGTCTACTCCACAGAATTACATCAGAAAAATATTAGGAAACGTGGAAGATAATGGTAATATTCCTAACTATTTGAACACTAGGACAAGTAGGGAGATCTAATGAACAGTGTTTGATTTTGTTTCTTTCTTTTAAAAAAAATAGGGAGCTTATTTTCTTAACA
>JAQZBX010110488.1:0-10369 GCA_029593785.1 Cabassous unicinctus
GCTGCTTGTGCTGCTGTGTCCATTCGCTGCGTGTCTTCTCTGTGTCTGCTTATCTCCCCCTTGCTGTGAGGTCTTGCCGCATCAGCCCACGGTGCCGCGCGAACCGGCCTGCCCTCACAAGGAGGCGCCGGGATGCGAACCCGGGCCTCCCATATGGTAAACGGGTGCTCTATCCATTGCGCCACACCCGCTTCCTGCCGTGAGGTTGCTGCATCAGCCCACCGCACCGCTCAGGCCGGCGTGCCCTCACAAGGAGGCTTCGGGACGCGAACCCGGGCCTCCCATATGGTAAACGGGGGCTCCATCCACTGAGTCACACCCGCTTCCCAATGTTGAAGTCTTAAGTTTGAATTTCTAAGGAGGAGCCGGGAGGCTAGAAACTTAGAGGGGAGTAGAAGGTGTAGTCTTGCGGCAGAATTTCTTCTTCTCTCTGGAACCCTCTGTTCTTAAGAGCCTTCAGCTTCTTGGTCGAGGTCCACCCACATTATGGAGAATGATCTTCCCTTCCAGTCCGCTGATTGTGGATGCTCATCGCATCTACAGAGTACCTACCCTCAAAGTAGCTTCTAGGCAAGTGCTTTACCAAACGACGGGACGCCATAACCTGGCCAAGTCGACACATAAAACTAACCATCACGGTCAACGCCAAGGGCTAATGCAGTTTCTAGGGTTGAACATTAAACTTGGCTCTCAGCTTCCTGGTAGTCAGGGCAAAAAGAGTTTTTAGTAGTTTGCCTTTAGCGTCGTGAGGACCTCCTAAGGAAGAAAAGGGGTTCTCGCAGAAGAGTCACTGACATAAAACCGCATCCAGCCTCCTTGCCTGGGTCACGGCCACTGATGGGAAACTGTCTGGAGCCTCACCTGACCCTTCCTTGGACCTGGTTTCCAATTGGCCTGTTTACTACACGTGTTAAAATACCTACTATATGTATTAGGGTAACGTAGTGGCATAGTGGAAAACAACTTTATCTTCCCCTCCCCCCCACCTGTCCAACCCAGAGTTGGCAGCAGGGGTGGTGGTGGTAGGAGCCAGTAATGGTCTTCCCTGACTGGCACCCGCACAGATGTGTGAAGCTCACTCTGTCATGAGTGCTTTGGTGGGCTCCTCAGCAGTTCTCCCACTAGAGCCTCTGACTGCAGGTCCCCTCCCTCTGGTGGCCCCCCACAAGTCATCACCCTCCATCCAGTACTACAACTCTCGCCTCTTTCTGCCAAGGTCTCCCGACTCACAGAAAGTACTTCTGGAAGGATCTCCTCAAAACGACCCTGGGAGCACATTCCTCTGTGGCTCCATCCACACCTAGTCCTCTGCAGACACACACCTTTGACTAGGCCGTGCTACCTCACTCTGCCTTTGAGTGAACTAGAAGAAAGCTGTCTGGGCAGACAGTCTCTAGTTTTTAGTGTTGCAAAAAGTTGCAAAGCCAGTTTTTGGCCAACTCCCTCCTTTGCAAGTCCTGCACCGGTGGCCTAGCGTCTTACCATGAAATAAAAGAGAGTGCTAATCACCCATTGTTTTGCTCTAGGCTTTTGGGGTGCAGCCAAGCTAAGATAAGAGTCCCATTTTAATACCCTCTTATCCATATGTCTCTGTGCTGGGGACAGGGAGACAGAGATACAGTCCCACCCATCTGATGCTCAGATTGTCTAGTGGGGAGACATGTAAAAGACAAATAGAAAAGATAAGGACAGATACTGTAGGAGCCCAAGAAGGAAGGCTTCTAGGAGGAGTTAGGTCTTGAGGGATGAATAGGAGTTCTCCAGGCTAATAAGGCAGATAAGGGCAATCCAAGCAGAAGGAACAGCATGTACAAAGGAAGGAAACCAGAAAGATATGTCTGCAGAACTACAGTTTAGTATGTCTGCAATATAGGATCCGCAATAGGAGGAGGTGCAAGATGAGACAGGAAAAATAGATAAGGTCCACTGCTAACAGGTTTGGATTTTATCCTTATGTGGTGGAATTACTGGCAGATTTAAACAGGGGAATGACATGATCAGATTTCATTTCAGAAAGGTCACAATGCGTGGTCAGGGTGAACTCGGGAGGGAGGGGGTAGATGGGAAGCAAGGAGACCAGAGAGGAGGCTACAGAGGCCATGACTAAATCAGCAGGAGTGTGGCTAAGAGATGCCAATGAATTTAAGAGAGATTTAGGATATAAAACCAAGTCTAAGTGGCCAGTTGGGAATGGGGCAAAAGGGAGAGGGATGAGTCAGGGACTATCGTATCATTGCTGTATTTACAGAGTACTTACCAGGTGGCCCTGAGTGCTTTTCATAGACTATCTCATATAATCCTTGCCACAAGCCTTTGAGGTTGATACTGTTATCAGCCCCATTTGACAGATGAGAAAACTGAGGCACAGAGAGGTTAAGTAACTTGTTCAAGGGCATACAGTGATTAATAGTTAGAGCTGGAATTAAACTGGAAGCTGAGCTCGTAAGCACTACATTCTTCCTCTCTCTGTTTTCTGCCTTGGGTTACTGGATGGATAATGAGTCTATTAACTACAATGGTGAAAACATGAGGGAGAGCATGGCTCACCCACTCCCATTTGAAACACAAACTTTGGTGGGTGGAAGGGGTGGGATTGTGATTATTTCAGTTTGGGACATTCTGATTTTGAAACAATAGATGGGAAATGTGGGCCTGGGGCTTGGAATAGATGGTCTCATTGCATAGGTGAGGACACCGAGGTGGAAAAGGTTATATACAGCTACTAAGTGGGGGTTCACATTCACCCTGGTCTCCCTGACACCAATGCTCTTCTATCTGTCCCATTGCACTATGTGGTCCCTTTTACTGTAAGACAAAAAAACACAGAACACTCCCTGCCAAGATGGGGGAGGAGACTCTTCAGGACTCCATTGCCCCCACAGAAGCTTTGAACACAAGCAAGAAATGGCAGAAACAGCTCTCCCAAAACTCCAGAAAACAGATAAAGGGACTGCAGTAACAAGGTGAGCACCAAATCAAGAAAAAGGCTTTGGGCTGTCCATGTGCCAGCTGGGCCCTGAATCTCAACAGAGTTGCAACACCTACTCTCCAGTTCAATGAACTCACCCAAGACAACTAACAAGGAGATGATGATGGACAACAACCATCCTAAGGAACAGAGAAAGTCTACAACTGCAAGCAAGATAGTACCCTCCATCTGCCACATGGGATCTAAGCCCCCTCTCAATTAGAGGTGGAGTGGACATCACCATCCCAGAATCATCAGGATTGGGTAATGAACGATCGACTAGAGTAGACTTACTGGTATTCTACTATAGAAGTATTGTGATTCTAGCAATGGAAGAACTTATATCATTGACATGGAGGCAGTGGCCACCAGAGGTTCTGAGGGGAGGGAGAGGGAAAACAGGTGTAATATGGGGGCATTTTTGGGACTTGGGAATTGTCCTGAATGACATTGCAATGACAGATACAGGCCATTATATATCATGCCATAACTTACAAAATTGTGTGGGAGAGTGAAACCTACAATGTAAACTACAATCCACCCTTAGTGGCAATGCTTCTAAATGTATTCATCAATTCTAACAAATGTATCACACTAATGAAGGATGTTGTTAATGTGGAAAATGTGGGAGGGGTAGGGAGTGAGGCATATGGGAATCCCCTAGATTTTTTATGTAACATTTATGTAATCTAAGTATCTTTTTAAAAAAATTAAAAAGTGTATTAAAAAAAAATAACGTGGGAAGTGGGTGTGGCTCAATGGATAGAGCTCCCGTTTACCATATGGGAGGCCCCAGGTTCGCTTCCCGGGGCCTCCTTGTGAGGGCAGGCCAGCCAGCCCGTGCAGCGCTGTGGGCTGATGCAGCAAGACCTCACAGCAGGAAGCGGGTGTGGCTCAATCGATAGAGCCCCCGTTTACCATGCGGGAGGCCCCGGGTTCGCTTCCCGGGGCCTCCTTGTGAGAGCAGGCCGGCTGCGCTGCGTGGTGGGCTGATGCAGCAGGACCTCACAGCAGGGGGGAGATAAGCAGACATGGAAGAAGCACACAGCGAATGGACACAGTAAAACACAAGCAGCAAGGGGGGGATAAATAAATAAATTAAAATAATAATAATAATAATAATGTGGTAGGCTCTCAGGGTACCCTGGCTGGGCCCTCCCTCCCCCTCACCTACGACATGGAGCTGGCCCAAGTTCCCAGTGCAGACCTATGGTCCCGGTTCTGGAGGGAGCTGAGTAGTTCTTGCACATAGGAGGAGCATGTATGTCTGGCCCAATCTGTCTGGTGGTGGCCTGAGGAACTTGCCATCCCAGAACTTGTCCTGCATGTAGGATGTAGCACCCAGAACTCTCCTACAGAACACTGTGGGAGAGCAGTCAAGTGGCTGCCTAGGGCAAGGGATTGCTGGCTGTAGGACATACAGTGCAATGCCTGGGACTATGAGGACCCTGTTTCCTAGGGAAGAGGGGATATTTGTACCCATGCAAATAAGGGAATTCACATGCCCAAGAAGATGCCTGCACAGAAAGGATCAAGGAGGCCCCTATGCTTTGGTCTGGAGCTATTCTCTAAAGTTTTTTTATGGATAAGCCCTGAAGGAGAGCACAGGTCAATCTGCAATTCTGGGAAAAAGTGTTTTCTTTTTAACTCCTTTTTTTGTTAGCTTCTGTCATAACACTAGCTAGATACAAGCTTAAGGAACAGACACCTCAGAGTCCAAATTCCAGCGATAACATATTAAAACATTGAAATGCCCTGGTTTCAACAAAAAGGTCACAAAACATACAAAGAAACAGGAAGTGCTGGCCCAGCCAAGGAGAAGATTAAAGCCTTAGAAACCATCAATTAGGAGTACCAGAACTGGGACATACCAAAGACTTAAAAAAATTGTTTTTAAATATGTTCAAAGAGCTAAAGGAAAACATGATCAAAGAATTAAAGGAAATCAGGAAAATTATAGATGACCACAAAGAGACTATCAATAGAGAGAAATTATGAAAAGGAACTAAACAGAGCTGAAGACCACAGTAACAGAAATTAAAAATTCCCTAGAGGGGTTCAACAGCAGATTGGAGCTGACAGAAGAAAGAATCAGTAAACTTGAAGATATGACAATTGAAATCATTCAGTTTGAGGAGAGAAGGAAGAATGAATGAAGAAAAGTGAACAAAGCTTGAAGAAACTGTGGGACACCATCAAGTATATGAATATGCATTGTGGGAGTCCCAGAAGGAGAAGAGAAAGGAGCAGAGAGAATAGTTAAAGAAATAACAGCTGCAAATGTCCCAAAAGACATGAATATACATATTCTAGAAGCTCACCAAACTCCAAACAGGTGTAAACCCAAATAGACCCACATAGCACTATGTTCTACTCAAACTGCTGAATGCCAAAGATAGAGAATTCTGAAAGCTGCAAGAGAGAAGCAACATATCATGTGCAAGGGAGCCTCAATAAGATTAAATGCTGATTTCTCATTGGAAACCCTGGAGGCAAGAAGGTAGGGGGATGACACATTTAAAGTGCTGAAAACAAAAAACTGCCAACCAAGATATTCTATATCCAACAAAACTGTCTTTCAAAAATGAGGGAGAACGCGAATATTCTCGTTGTCCTGATTTTGTGATAATCAGGGTAGGCTAAACATTCGCTATATTAGAAACCATGCATGTGTCCCAGACCTAGTTTTCCTCCCTAGGTCTGGTTTTTAGAATGCTGGTGATAAACTAAGCCTGATTTATTATATGACCATCCTGTATGGGAAATGACTGTAACTCTAGGTATCTTTGGTCAACCTTAAGAGATATAACGGGGGCAGATGTGGCTCAAATGTTTGGGCGTCTGTCTCCCAAATGGTGGGACCTGGGTTCGATCCCCAGGACCTCCTGGTAAAAATAAAGAAAAATATAGAAGGCGTGAGGGCCACCAGGCCCTGTGCGCAGGTGCGCCATCAGGCCCCATGAGCGGGTGAGCCTCCGCAGGCCCCGTGCATGGGTGCGCTCTCAGGCCCCGTGAGCCACGCAGCAAGATGACGTAACAGGAAAGTGACACAAGGGAGAGCCAAGACGAAACATGCCTAAAAACCAGGAACTATGGTGGCACAGGCGGTAGGACACCTCTCTCCCACATTGGAGGTTCCGAGGCTCGAATCCCAGTGAAGACAGGAGAAGGATGAGATGAGAGGGCAGGAAACAGACACAGAGAGTTGCCCAGCAAATAGACACAAAAAAGAGCAAAAACGGGGAGGGGTGAAGGAGTAAAAATGGATAAAAGTAAATAAATCCTTTTAAAAAAAAAAGTATAGGGGAGTAAGATACGGACTATAGTTGGTAGTAATACTTTGACGATGCTCTTTCATATGTTAAATGTTTCAAAACAATGCAGGGTGTTTGTGGAGGAATGATGCATGGGAGTCCTATATGATGTTATGCAGTTTGTTTTGTAAGTTCACTGTTTACTGAACGCTTACAATTTATGTATGTTCATGTGTGAATGATACACTTCAATAAATTGTTTTTGAAAAAAAAATGAGGGAGAAAATAAGACATTCCCAGATAAACAAAAGCTGAGGGAGTTCCTCATTACTTGACTGGCCCTATATGAGATGGTAGGTAGAGTTCTGCAGGTTGAAAGGAAAGAAAATAGACAATAGATTGAAGCTACGTAAGAAATGAAGCTCTCCAGTGAGGGTAATGACAAGGGTAAATATAAAATGCCACTACTATTGTATTTTTGGTTTGTAATTCCACTTCTTACTTCCTACAGGATCTAAAGGGCAAATGCAATAAAATATGATGGATCAGTCATTTTGGTGTATAAACATGTAATTTGTGACAAGAACTACATAAAGGTAGAAGGATGGAGCTTGTGAATATTATTGAAGTTAGGCTGGTATCAAAGTGTTTGAGCATTATAGATTTATGACGTTAAATTTAAGCCCCATGATAACTACAAAGAAAATATTGGAGAATATACACGTTCATAGAGATAAAAATTAGAGTACAGGTTGCCAGGGGCAGGGGGAATGGGGAGCTATTGCCCAACAGGTGCAGGGTTTCTGTTTGGGGAGAAGCTTTAGTAAATTTTGTGGTGGGGTACTACCATACTGTGAATGTGATTAATCCCATTGAATGGTATGCTTGGGAGTAGTTGAGGTGGGAAAGTTTATGTTGTATGTATGTTCCCACAATAATAATAAAAAGAGCAATTAAGGAGACAAGGACATTAAATTCAATACATGATCCTGGATGGGACCTAGCAGAGGAGGAGGAAAGACTCAAAGGGACATTATTGGGACATATAAAAAATATTGGGATATAGACTATAAGCTCTATCAATGTTACATTTTTTGAACTTGGTGACTGTACTTAAGGTGACCACATAAGTGAATAGCTCTGAGACTCTCCCTCAACCCTGGGGACAGTGAGTCATGGGAAGCCCACTTGGGCCAGGGCATGGAGGCCTCATCGCTCAGGGGATTTTCCCAGGCACTCAAAGACCCGATCTCAACTTGTCCCACAATCAGGGTTGTTATTGAGGCTTAATACCTTCCAGGGACTATGATTGGGACAATCTTGGGCGGGCATGCAAGAGACCTTCATAAAGCTTTACATTGGCATTCAGAACTTGGAGGTTTTGAGAGGAGAGTGCTATTTAAATGAGAGCTAAACAAATCTTTCTAGGGCTTTTGTGGGTGACAAAGTCATAAAGACATAATGTCAGAGGCTCCTGAAGGAAGTAGAACATTCACTTTGGTGACACTGATGGGATCTGATTTCCAGTGAAAGCCTTTCTTGGTAGAGTGCTTTACTGTTGTATCAAAACAGAACTCTGACCTTTTTAAGTGTAACTGCTCCCGATAGAACCCTGAACGTAGATTCTGATTTGTGAGGAATTTGCTGTTTTGCTCTTCCTGGGATCTGAATTCTTGCCTTCTTCCTGGAGTCACCCCTAATATCAGTGCTACCTCCAGGACCCTCCACACTAGCTTGGTGCCATAAGCCAGTGCTGGCCAGCTCATGAACTTGAAGCTTCCGGTTCCCTTGACTGTGCTGCATTCTGTGACGTTTCAACCCCTTTCTTTTTTTACAAACAAGTGAGTCAAACCTTTATTTTTGTTACAATAAAAGCCCCGGTCATTTTTTAAAGCCAACAAAGCCTTTTCTATTGGTTTGACATCTCTTCCTCTCCCCTTACAAATAGTGTAATAATCCCCTTGTGGTCTTCAACGTCAGTCAGGTAAGCTTTGGGAGCTGAGTTTGCTGCTTTACACACAAACAGTGTTCAGAAGCACCGACCTCCACATTGGGAGACCACCGACTGACTGCCCTCAGCAGCTGGCGTCACTACAGGCAGTCAGGTCACCCCAAATCTCACCAGCTTCCACTTTCTAAAACCAGGTGTGTCGCTGTCATGGGAAGGCTAATTCCAGTCCGAGGACGCCATTACTGGGAGGTTGAGGTGGACGAGCATTTGGACTACACGGTCGGTGTGGCCTTTGAAGATGTCCCTAAACAGGAGGACCTGGGAGCAAATGGCCTCTCCTGGTGCATGCGACACACATTTGCCTCATCAAGGTAAAGTAAAACCTGTATACTCAAGATTAAAAATTATTTTTCAAAGATCAGAGCAGGAGGCAATCATTATTAATAACTAAGGCCTACATTATATTTTATAAAACATTCTAAGATCTCTCAGGACTTGATTCCAGCCACTTTTCTTGAAATGCAGATAAGAGAAAGAGTAGATTTAGGCACTTTCTCTTTGAGACCAGAATAATTAAAAATCATGGAGAGCTTATTGTGTGCCAAGCACTGTTCTACACTTTTACCTGTATTATCTTGTTTACTTCTCACAATTATATCGTTCCACTTTAAAAGAAAGAAAACTGCCCCTCACAGCAGTTAGATAATCCAACCAGCACGGGATCCGGAGCTTGGCTCCAAACCCAGGCAGTCTGGCTCCAAAGACAGCATTTTTAACCACAAAGTGACTGATTTTTTCATTTATGCTTAGCATCAGTGTTATTAAATGCACACAATTTGATCTGAAGCCCCAACTCCATCTTTTTAAGTAAATGTGGGCCAGAGGCTTAATACTTATAGTTAATTTTTATTTACTTCTGCTGCTACATGGGGAATCAGCTCTGGCACAGTTCCATAAAACAGAAAATTCCATGATGCCCAGGGCAATGGACAGCATTTTCAGATTTCAAAGACCATGGCTGCAACCTTCCTTTCCCTCAAAAATCGCAAACAAAAAAAAACACCACTTTTCCAGTTCTCTTTGTACTGTGGAGCACAGACCATCATCGGCTTGCTGAATCCTGTTAATATTTCATCCAATATTCTGGGCCCATGATCCTCCAAAATAGTTGTTTAAACATTATTTGTCATGTCCAAGCATAGGTGGGAAGACCAACTCCTCCCCCCACCCCAAAAGATATTTAGACTAGAATTGACTCCATTAAACTGCAGATTCTCCCCACACACCACCCCCAGTTTGGAGGACAGAAAAATTACTATGGCAGAGCGGGTGTAGCGCAGTGTCTGCTTTGTATGTATAAGGTCCCGGGTTCAATTCCCAGTACCTCCTTAAAAAAAAAAAAAAATACTATGTCCTGAACCATATACTTCATATATTTTATTTGGGGATTCCCCCTGAAATAAGACTAAAGATCAAAAAGTCTCTTCTCTAGAAAGCTGTGAACAAGAGGCAGAGAAAGCTGAGGGAGCATAAAGGAGAGACTAGGAGCCTGTGTGAAGGGGAGGGGATAGAAGACAGTAGACTAGGAGGAGTGGAAACATGAGATAGAAGAATGAAAAAAGAATGACCAAGACACAGGCTGGAACAGAACAGTGCTGGAGCAGAGGCCCCTTGCAGTGCTCTCGCAGAAAGGCGCCAGAATGCAAGTGTGTATCCTAGGAGTGGAGGGTGAGGGCAGCATCTTGGCCGACTCGTGCTTTTTGGTGCATCGTCTCAGTGTTGGTGGTGGGAGGGAACAGAGGGAAGAATCATTTAGTGTCTGGTGGTTGCTCAGTTTAGAAAAGCAGCTTAGGGGAAGATAAGCTGAACTGGGACAGAGACAGGCTGGTTTGCTCCGAGGCAGGAGTGTGGACCAGAATGCTGCACACAGCGTTCCTCAAATGTCCATCAGTAACAGGGTTAGGAAATTCCTGTGGCTGGTTTTGGTTTCAGCCATTTTTCAAAGCACACAGGATACAGTGTGCTTAACGGGTGCTGGTGCTAAAGCACACTGAACATGGAAGCGGGTGTGGCTCAGTGGATAGAGCCCCCGTTTACCATATGGGAGGCCCGGGTTCGCGTCCCGAGGCCTCCTTGTGAGGGCACGCCGGCCTGAGCGGTGCGGTGGGCTGATGCAGCAACCTCACGGCAGGAAGC
>JAQZBX010110489.1:0-10368 GCA_029593785.1 Cabassous unicinctus
TCTTTGGAAGCAAAAATAGATTAACATCACTTGCATTAGCTGTTTAACAGCAAAATTGTGAGGATAAAAATGACATGATGTATTTTGAAAGTAGTTAGTAAACATGAAACCCCTTATGGGGTTATTATACTTTGTCTTTCATGGTTTGGTTCCCTTGTAACTGAGAATTAAGAATTAAGAATTGGTTATGATTACTGAATCATTATGTAGAGGCTTTTTCTTTCTAGTACTTTTATAGAATAGCCAAAAGTTAATACCTGAAATACTGAAACTTACTGAACCAATCTCAGCCCTTGTTTACAGTTGCTATTGTAATGGTAACCACTCCACCTTTCCTTGTTTGAATCCATAAACACCCTAAACTCCTTAAACTCAGGCAGAGATTTTTAGGCCCATAGGCCACCTGATCTCCTGCTTTGACTTAGCAATAAATCCTTTCTCTCTTTGAAATCCCAGTATTACAAGAATTAGACATTATAGTGAATCAGACTGAGAACCCCCACTTTTGCTTGGTAACACCACTGTTTCACTCTGTGGCACTGCCTGCCTCCCCCATCTCCCTTCATTTAATTGAAGCCAGTTCACATTTGGTTTCTGTCACTTGCAACCACAGGAGACTGTCCAGTATGGTGGTGGTGTGACCAGGTGTGTGTGGCTGGATGGTGGAGACAGGGCTGTCATGACTTTTTGCTTAGAAATGGAGCAGGGGTGTGTGTGGGGCTGAGAGATAAGCACACAAAATTTTTTCTTTATTTTTTTAGGAGGTGCCAGGGATTGAACCCAGCACCTTGTGCATGGGAAGCAGGCACTCAAACACTGAGCTATATCTGCTCCCCATGATAAGTTTTTATATCTGTATATATGCTGACAGCAGTCAGAAGTTTTCTGGATCAGAAGCAGACTGATTACTCATACATCTTTATGCCAATCCCTCATGCCCCATTTTTCCTTGGAGTGAGGCAATGGGGGCAGATGCCACTCTGTACTATAGACAAGGTCTATACTACAGGAGAGGGACCCCAAAATTGTGAATTTTGGAACTTCCATTGGAAATACCACACAGCTACACCCTCCCCTCTAGAGAGAGAGAAACTCTATCTTTCAAAGGTAAATCAATCCTCCTGGGGAGGAAAGGGATTGTGTAGAATGAATGTGAATGGACATAATGAATGTAAATGAGTATAAATGAATGACTCCAGGGAAAGAAACCTGCAAATCTACATGATTCTTGCCTGAACTTGGGCAGAGAGACTAATAGAGATCTGTAGTGTGACCCTGAGATTTTTGGCTAGGGAAACTGTATGGTGAGGCTATTTACTAGGGTAGCATATATGGGAGGAAACTAGGAGAATAGGGTTTTTTTGGAAGGTGGATAGGAGTCATAGCATGATATATGATGATTACATCTTGGAGCAAATTGAGCTTTAGGGGCTTGAGTGTTTGAAAGTCACAGCAGATCTGGGCTGCAGGTTTGGATGTGGGAGCTCTTGGCAGTAGTGAGAGATAGCTGTCAGCATGTTAAAGAGGCTAGCATGGACAGAGGACAGAATCCTGCATGTGTCCTTCCACTTGCAGGCTTCCAACAGGCAGCTGTGAACAGAGCAGGGTTAAGCCCCTTTAACATCCCATAGGCACATTCCATTTAGCCTGGGGAATGTTGTTTAACATGCAGGATATCCCCACCTGCAAATCTAGGGCAGAGCTGCTGACTTGTCCTAGAAAGAGGAAGGAGATCCGCTATCCCCAGGGCACCAACAGAAGGTGCTACCAAACCATAAGTTGTCTCCAGAGCTTCTAAAACCATGGCTTACAATCCCAGCATCAGAATCAGATGGGGAATGTTTCAGACCAGACCAAACCAAACCAAACCAAACCAACCCAACCCAACCCAACCAAACCAAACCCAAAACAAGTGCCTAGGTCCCAGCTCACCCTCAGAAATTCTGCTTCCATTGGTTGTAATCAATCTTTTTTGAGATAGCAGGTGAGGCTAATGACATCCAGATTTTGAGTACAGCTGCTGTGAAGTTCCAAGCATATAATTTTCACAGGAGCAATGAAATGACAGGATGACAAGGGACCTGCTGTGTTTTACAAAATTTTGTTTCCTGGGCATCTGCCCTAACACTGCTTCATAAGCCATGTCCAGATCAGCATGTAAGGAGGCTGCACTTCACTGAGTCCTCTGGTTACTTCAATACCTGGCAAAACTTATCCTATGTATGCAAAGGAGAGATAACCCAGCTGAAGCTTGTACAAAGTAGAAGAATGGGAGAGAGAAGAGATCTCATTGTTAGGTCTACCATTTTCCTAAAATGTAGCTGAGAAATAGCTAATATGAAAAAATAAAATTCTGTTACATTATAGCAATAAGATTAGGGAACTACAATATAAAAAGAATAATTAAGAGGAATAACACATTATATTGTATTTGTATCATAACTTACACTTTACAAGGAACTTTCATATTCCTTATGTCATCTGAACTCTACCTGCCCCAAAGGGCAGGCAGAGTCTGCATCATCACCCCTTTCTTGAGCCATGGAAGTCATCAGGCATCAGCATTCAACACCAGAGCCAGGTCTGAACTGGGGTGCTTTCCAGAACCCTAGAATATTAATAAACAGTGTGGTTTATGATATGTTATACTCTAATGATGGAGTATCTACTTTCCACAGATTGTGGCAGGAGGTAAAGAAGTGGCCAGGGGAGGCAGCCACCCCTTAGCCCCATTGCCCAGGGTCAGGAGAGGGACCCTCCTGTCCTGAGGCATCTCACCACCCATGTGGGGAGGTTGTACCAGGCCTGATGTTTCCCTTTCCTGTGTGTGAGTTCAGGTTGCCTTAGGTTCTAGCCTTCCTGATCCTCCTACTGAGGTGCAAACAATCTTATGGAAACTATTAACCACTTTGTGAGTACCTGAATACCAATATTAAAGTCCCCAACAGTGTAAAAAAATGACAGAAACAATCACTGGGTATTTTGGTGTATATTTTTGTTCACAGCTTTGAAAATAGTTTTCAGGGGGAAAAAGCCTTGCAATTTTCTCTTCATCTAGAAAGGTAGACCTCTTCAATACTGAATATGTCAACCATTCCCCTATCCCTACCTTCTACTAATCCATGGTACAAGCTATCCACCCATGACTATACTCATTTTATCCCCCTATCCTGCAAAGACAGAGGCAATAAACCATTTATAATTTGTTATACTTGTGCATCTGATTTAATTAGCTATTATGTGAATTTCCTTTTCTGTTCTGGTACCATTTTTTAAAAAAAATTAAACTTTTATTATAGTAACATATATACTTGAAATTTCCCATTTTAACCATGTTCAAGGCTACAATTCAGTGATATCAGTAACATTCACAATATTGTGCTACCATCACCATTATCCATTACCTCCAACTTTTTATCACCTCAGACAGAAACTCTGCATCCATGGGGCAATAATTACCCCCTTCCCTCACCTCCCAGCCATTGGTAATCTGTAATCTACTATCTGTCTCTATGAATCTGCTTCTTCTAGGTATTTCATGTAAATTCTGGTCCCATTATGGTAGGTGTTTGGTGTGGTTTTGCATTTACCTGTGTCAGTCAATAAAAGCTAATGTTCCAATAGAAGTTAAATGCTGCTGCAATGCCCCTGGCCTGGGGTTCTACTTTAGGTCACATTTACTCACATTCATGGCTTCTTCCCATGTCTTGTGGGGCAGACCTGGACCCAGAGAAGGGATGCGGGTTCTCCCTGGACACACTGCCTGTCTAACACTCTCTGAGCTGCTCCTAAAGCCTGGGGGGAAATTTCACCTACATTTTTCTGTCCTAATTAAGGGCTTCATGGGAAGCTTCAGAAAAGCAAGAGATAAGGTTTTGGTGTCAGATCTTTGTTCAGATTCTGTTGCTCCTTCTAGCCAATAGTGTGCAAGGTTGGATTATGAGAGAGGACTTAAAATTTCAGGGATTTTACAAACCAGTTGTTAAGCTCAGCCATGATTGAAAATTAAATGATATATTTACAATTGAATAATTGTATTAAAAACAAAAGCAACCATTAATTAAAACTCACCACTTCCTAATTATTTTCCTATCTCTGCTGCTGAGGTTATTTGCTTCTATTGTATCTGTATGGTGAAAATATGATATGCCTTGGTGCTATTATATATCTCCTCACACCAGTTGCCCAAAATTGGCCAAGATAGGAATATTTACACAATGGAAATTGGTAAATGCTGTAACTCAGGGCTTGATTTGTTGATTATGTGTTAAGACTTAAGAAAGTGATGGAGAAAATGCTAATGATACACACTTAAACTTAAAACTGTATCATATCTGGAGTCATCACATTATGAATAGCATAAAAATTGAGGAAATAGTCTTCTAGTGTTCAAATACTGTTATCTGTTTCAGCAAAGTTGCCACTCCATCATTGATGAAGCAATATGTCTTTGTCATTTAACTTTCATCTTATTCATTAATGTAAAAACTATCAACCAATATTCACCTAGAACTACACTTGTTTGTCAAGCATGACCACATGCTGGCTAAGGCAAAAACCAAAAAAAGCAGTCTGTGACAGTCAGTTGTCAAATGGAGTTGAAAATAAAGAGCATTATGAATTTTATCATTTGTAAACTGTGTGCTACACACCCTTTACCAAGAAATTTTATAGCAAACTTAAAAACATTCTTTCCTGAGCATTGTTTGTTAAGCACTTACTAGCACATCACTGGTTCCAGCTGAGGGACCTCCATTACTTAACCAAAAAGCCTCATTTTAGTTAGCCACACAAAAGAGAGCAATTGCACCTGGCTGAGAAGATATTGAGAATCAAGGGTATTCTTGTTCCCCACACAAATATCAGTGTTCTCCTCACCCCCATCCACCTGAGTCTGACTCATCCTCGTGCACCTCCCCACCCCACCTCCATCTTACTTGAGCTGGCATTTGATAGCTATTTCTCTAGATTTTAAAAAGCAGAGGCCTAGGAAGTCTCCTTTTTAGGGAGGTGTAGCAGTTTGATATTTTTTATGAATTCCAAATAAGATATTGATGTTTGTAATCTGGTCTGTTCATCTGGGTGTGAGACCCTTTGAATGCATTAGGTTCAACTGGCAATCTTGATTAAATTGTCTGTTAAGTTTAGGACTTTGATTTGGCTACATCAGTAGGGCATGACTAAGGGTTGAATCCCACCCACTTGTGGGCTGATATAAATGGAGACGTACTAAGAAGAAGATACGGAAGAGGAAAAAATTTGGTCATTTTGGTCCTGCCATGTGACAAAGAAGAGAAGGCTCAAACAGCTAAAGCCCAGGGAGAGAGATGAGTCATTCACCTGATAGTTTGCAGCTGAAGAGACCAGAGCCCTGAGCAACTGAGAAAGCCCAGAAACAAACAAGCCCTCCAGCTTATTGTTGAGATCAGAAGAAGCTGGGCCTACAGAGCCTTAAGAGGAAGAAGAAGGCTGAACCCTTACAGAGATAAGCAACCATCTTGCTTCAACATGTGGCAACAGATTTTGGTGAGAAAGTACCTTTTGGGCAGATTTTGGTTCATTGATGTACATTGCAAGAATCTAAATTGGTGTCGTTACTTCAGTTCCTTCCAGCTCTTTGGAGATCAATGTAGGAATGTCTAACATGCACATTGAACCTCCCATCCATAGAGATGGACCATGCCTGGAGGTGGGGAAGGGGTTTCCCACCCCCAACTCCATCAGAGCCTTTTCTCTTAGCAGCAGGACCTCACTGTTCATCTGTGTCTGGTCTGCATCATTAAGCAATGCTGGAATGGAGAGGAACTTGGACATGGCTGAATTCTCCACAGACTTATAGTAGTCATTTCCTAATGTCCCACTCTGTGTAAGGTTATGAAAACAGATTTGGTTTTATTCTCTTCCTTGTGGGAGTGAAGTTCCCTAGAGCTATAATTCTTGTGAGGTGCTGTAGGAGTTTCAGCCCAGGTGTGTGCATATCCTCTTCTCCACTGGGAGACCTCATCTCCAAATGGGCCCCTTTCATCAGCTCCTTTGTGCTGGGGGCACTGGGTCAGCCATGTCTAGCAACAGAGGGTGTTCCAGGGAATTCTTCCTCCCAATATGGAAATAGCAAACTTGTATGTGACATGTGTGTCACCTAGTCCCTTTTGGAACTCTCCAGGGCTGTAGGAAGTTGCAGTTTTCTATGGTACTGATGAGGTTTTAAATACTTCCTCCTGTGATCAGAAATATAATCCAAACCCAAAGATTAAAGATTCTCATAGTAATGCTTCAAGTTTTTATTTCAGCTTGATAATAGTTAGAACTCTGAAGGCTTGCCACAGTTTTATTTGCTGATAAAAGACAGGAATCACCTGCGTCAGAGGCAATGACCTTTATTACTCACAGGACAGCAAGCAGCTTGAGCATCAGCATATTTGTGTCAGTTCTCCTTGTCCTCAAGTCTCACAGAAGGGCACAGGTGGATGGCTACATATGCAGTGGGGTGTATTACAGGAGTGGAACCCTGAGCTTAGGGGACCAAATCTTTTATAATGGGAAGTAAGCATGACTACTTATTTCTCCAGAGGGAGACACTGTCTCTATTTCCAAAGCTGTTTGCTATATAAACATCCTTGAAAAGACAGTACAAAGCAAGGGGCTGTAAATGCCTTGCTTGTAAGACACATAGAGAAATGAGTGACATGCAGAATTGTCCCCTAATAGTATGTTTTATCTCTGCAACCCCATTATAATCTCCTTAAAGTCAGCAATCATGTCATACTTTTTCTGTTATCCTCATCTGTAGTGGGCTGAATGGTGACCCCCCAAAAATATATATCCTTGTCCTAACATCAGGAAAGAGTGGATGTAACTTTATTTGGGAAAAGTATCTTTGATAATGTAATTAACTTGAAGATCTTGAGATGAGCTCATCCTAGATTACCTGGCTGTGCCCTAAATCCAACCACAGGTGTCCTTACAACAGTGAGACAGACACACAACACAGGGGAACAGGCCAGGTGACGATGGAGGCAGAGATCTGAGTGATGCAGCCCAAGCCAAGGAATGCCCAGAACCACCAGAAGTTGGAAGATACAAGGATGAGTCTTCCCTTGGAGCCTCCAGAGGGAGCAGAGCCCTGCCCACACCTTGCCTTTGGACTCCTGGCCTCCAGAACTGTGAGATAATAAATTTCTTCTGTTTTAAGTCAGCAAGTTTGTGGCAATTTTTACAGCAATACTAGGAAACTAATGCAACATCAAACTTACCATGGTGCTGTTCAATAAGCATTTGCAGGTGCAAATCTTAAAGGGCTCCAGATAAATAAAACTTGAAGAATGCCTTGACTTTCATGGTTGACAAGCCATTTGCAGGAAGTTAAATAATAAGTGCAATGAGGCATGCTGACTTGGTGCATATTTCCATACTTATGGTACAGGGGTGGCTGAGGTAGATTGAAAGAGCACTGGACAAGATGGTGGAAGGTCAAGGGGCATTCAAGTTTCAGCCCCTGCTAACTGTGTGACCTTTGCAAGTCACTGGACCCCTTAGAGTTAATGAGACAATATTATGTATCCTACCTATACCATGGGTTTTGTGAAACTATTCAGCTGATACAAGAGGTGGTGCAAGAGAATGTTTTTGAAAATTTTCAAGCACAACATAGATGCACAGAATTACTTCAACCTAAACATCAAGCCAAATATGGCAGAACTTACATTCCAGTGGAAAAGACAATTGGCCTATCACTATTTGTTTTCAGCCTTGTTGAACTCCAAACTTCCAAATAATCTTGTCTTATGGGACAGATATGACTTGGTACCATTACTGGTACAATGTTCCTGGAGGAGGTGATCTCAGATGATTTTAAACAAAAGGAAATGAGACAAGATAGAATGGGGACCTAAGGAAGAAGGGACAGAGAAACTAATAAGCCACTTAAAAGAAACTGAGATAATGACCCTGCCAACTTACATCAGCCTACTGAGTCATACATGCAAAATAGGAGGAGGCACCTTGTAGCACAAACATCCTGCAGCTCACAGCACACAGCACACACCCAGTGACTGCATTAACAGAAGGCAGCCAGCAACATCATTACATGGCAGGAAAGAGGGAAGGAGCAGGAAGGACATCACCACCACCTACCCACCTAGCTTTCAGGTAATCTCATGCCTCACAGACAATGACCAGAGTTCAATCACCACTGGACAGCATGCCCTGCATAGCTGTGGACAGCATCCAGAAGCCAATCACCACTGGACAGCAACCCTCACACCCTTAAGCAAATCAAATCACTCAATAGAGTTCCCCTGCTTTGTCTCAAATATGTCAATCATTGAAGACACTGGATGCTGTACCCCACAAAAACAGGGGACCCCAGGGCAGAAATTCACATTTCTCTCCTTTGAGAATGCCCACCTTCATCTCTCTGAAGGTGTATTTCTGTTCTCTTGCTATGTCTGGGGGTGCATTTTTGTTCACTTAACCCCCAATAAATTCTCTGCTTGTTTAATTAATTTGTGGCTCATCCTTGAATTCTTTCTCATGACAAAGCCAAGAACCTAGATCCTGACCATCATCTCTGATAACAGAAGGATTATTGGATCTTGGGCTGAGAGCAGGCATCTCTGAAGGGAAGTCAGAGGATAGAGAAGAATACCAAAAGTCTTTTTTTAAAGTGCATAATTGGTAGGGAAAGGATCCATGAAAGAAATTGAATTGAGAGATGATATGATCAGGGAAAACTTGATGAAGAGTCTTGGAATCAAATGTGAATAATTTGAATCCACTGCAGATGCATCAGTGAAAGGAATTATGTTGACAAAGATGTAGGTGAGAAGAAGGGTTTTTAACAACAGTGTTTTGAACCACCCATAAAGAAGAGAGTTTGAAGGCAAAAGTTCCAGTTAGTGTGTTTGATTTCAGATGAGAAATTATTACAAATCATCCCAGGGACTCTAGAGAGGAAGGGAAAAATGCACAAAAAGCCCACTTTAACAATGCACTAGTTGAAGGAAGGACTGGAAGATTATTCAGAGGGTCCATGCCTGGGGGATGTTGTAAATGGATAATCAGATGATCTAGGGGAAAATTTGTTGGATGCCCAAGTGTAGTTACTGAGCTTTTTAAAGAGACAATGAAGTATGATTACATTTTAAATGAATTCCTATCATGCACCAGGCCAGCTTTGGATTTTTCATGTTTCTTTTACTTTGCAGGTCAAATTGGTTCTTTTGACAAATAGCCAACAAAATCCAAGAATATAATATTCCAAGTAAGCATTGTTTTCTTGAGTTAAGAGCATTTATTCTGCATTTTCTCTGTAAATGAGGAGGAGGAAGAAATAAATATTTATTCAAAATATGTCAAGTATCAAAACAGTCTTTCTTATATATCACTTCTTATTGACCTGCACACCAGCTCTGTGATGTGGATATTTTCATTCTCATTTTAAATTTTAGGAATCTGAGTCTCAAAAAGATTATGTAACTGTGATGATTAGGCTAATGTGTCAACTCAGCCAGGTAATTGTGCCCAGTTGTTTAGTCAAGCAAGCACTGGTCCAATTGTAATAAAAGAACATTTATGGACTTTGATCACCAGTGAGTTTCCTGGGTGGATGGTTGATAACATCTGCATCAATCAGAGGATTGCCATCAGCAATGGTTGATGCTTTTATCCAATCAGATGAATACCTTAAAAGGGGAAGTGATTTCAACATTCAGAGAGAATTTCCTAGCTCGTCTTTGACAGCCAACTTCTCCCAGAAACTCATCAAAGACCTTTCATTGGACTTTCATTGGAGCCTCTGGTTTGCAGCCTGCCTGTGGAACCTGGACTTGTGCATACCCATGGTCACATGAGAGATTCTTAAAAAATCTCATATTATTGACAGATATCTCCTGTTGATTCTGTTTCCTAAGAGAACCATGACTAATACAGTAACTTACTCAAAATTGGTCTTAGAGAATGATGGTAGCATCCACCGTGTTGTGATGCAATTTCCTGTTTAATTTTTGTGTGTGTGTGCATGGACAGAAGTTTTTTTTAACTGTTAACATTTTAGTGAAATTGTCTTTTGACATATATTGTCTCTCTAAGCCAAACTCAGCATTTGAATGCATTACCTTCCCCCCAATGTGGGACATGACTCCCGGGGATGAGCCTCCCTGGCAACGAGCGATTAAAACCAAGTGCCAACTGGCAACATGTTCAGAAAAAGACCTTGAATAAAAGGGGGAAAAGGTAAAGAGAAATGAGTTCACATGGCTAAGAGACTTCAAAGAGAGTCGGGAGGTCATCCCAGAGGTAATACTTATGCATACCTCAGTAGGATCTCATAGAACACCTAAGTGGATATCACCCTACACTGAGGGACCC
>JAQZBX010110490.1:0-10368 GCA_029593785.1 Cabassous unicinctus
AAAAAAAAAAAAAGAATAAAACAAAGTGCTCTATCACCACTACCCCCAAACAAAAAAGCAAGAAAGTTTTACTAAGGATAAAGAAGGTCATTTCTTAATAATATAAAGGTTCAATTTAGGTGGAAATATTTACAATTTTATGTACCTAATAACAATTTAAAAACATAAAAAGCAAAAATTGACAAAACTAAAACACACAAATCCAAAATCATAGTAGAAGATTTTAATATACCTCTCTCAATAACCAGTTAAACACACAAAAGAAAAACCTTGACCTAACTGACATTTTTTTAAAAACTCTGCAGCCAAGAACTGTAGAATGCATCTTCTTTACAAATACACACACTAGGTATCTAGCAAGTCTCAACTAATTTCAAAGTACTGAAATTATACAGTCTCTTCTCTGCCCACAGTGTAACTCAAGAAATTTTTAACAACGATAACCAAAAAAATCTGTGTGTTTTTGGAAACTAAAAATCATATTTTTAAATAACATGTGGACCAAATGAAAAAAATCACAATGAAAATTAGGAAGTATAATGAAAGAAATGAAAAATGGAAATACTAATTATCAAAAGTTCTGAGGGGAGCAGATGTAGCTCAAGTGATAGAGCACCTGTTTCCCCACGTATGAAGTCCCAGGTTTGATCCCTGGTACATCCTAAAAACAAAACAAAACAAACAAAAAAAACAGCTCTTGCTGGGGCATGGATGTAGCTTACATCTCAAGAAATTATGAAACAGGGAGCGGATGTGGCTCAGGAGGTTAAACATCTCCTTCCTACATGGGAGGTCCCGGGTTTGGTCCCCAGTGCCTCATAAAAACAAAAACAACAAGCAAACAAAAAACAACTCAGGGGAGCTGATATGGCTCAGTGGTTGAGTGCCAGCGTCCCACATACGAAGTCCTGGGGTTCAGTCCCCGCTAGGCAGCTCAAAATATTATAAAATAAAAATCAAATTAAACACATAAAGAAAGAAGAAAAGAATATATATTATTATATGTTATTTATATTATAGATATATCAGGTTATACACTTATACCATGAGGAGTAATCAACAAAATAGAAAACAAACCTACAAATAGAGAATCAATTAAAGGAAAAGTTGGTTCTACAAAATTTATCAATCCTTTGTGAGACTACCAAATTACTACCAAAACAGACACAAGAAGAAATAGAAAACCTGAATAGACCTATAACTATTAAAGAAATTTGACTACTAATTTAAAACTTTCCCACAGAGAAAAGAAACATCAGAACCAGACTGTTTCACTAGTAGATTCTACCAAACATTTCGAGCAGAAACAAACCAATCTTACACAGACTTATCCTAAGAAGATAACTTGTTATATGATATCAATATAACCTATATATCAAACCCCAACAAAGGACACTGGAAGAAACTAAAGTATAGTCCTATCTCAATTCATGATTGTGAGTGCAAATTCTTAAACAAAATAATAGCAAAGCAATTCCAGCAATACATGAAAGAATAATACAACATGGCCAAGTCTGTTATATGCCAAGAATTCAGGACTAGTTTACAGTTGGAAATCAATCTTAGCAGTTTACCCAGTAATTAAAAAAAAAAGGGGGGGGGAGGAGAATCATATAATAAACTCAATAAATACAAAAAAAGATTTTGATAAAGATCTCCATCTATTCATGATTAAAAACTCAAAGCAAAACAAGAATAGATAGGAACTTTCTAAATCTGAAAAAGGGTATCCACATAAACCTTTAGCAAAAAAAATCACAGGGGAGTGGATGTGGCTCAAGCAATTGGGCGCCTGCCTCCCATGTGGGAGGTCCTGGTTTCGGTTCCTGGTGCCTCCTAAAGAAGACAAGCCACCACAAGCCGGGAGTGGAAGAAGCTTAAGTGGTTGGGCATTCGCCTCCCACTGAGGAGGTCCTAGGTTCGGTTTCCGGTGCCTCCTGAGGAAGATGAGCAGACAATGAGCAGATGAGGGAGCTGTCTTGTATGTGTGTGTGGGGGGGTGGAATAAATATTAAAAATAAATAAATAAAACATTAAAAAAAAAACCATACTCAATGATATGTTGAAAGCTTTCTTTCTACATCTTAATTCAATGCCCATACTCACCACTTCTATTCAACATTGTACTGGAGGTCCTAGCCAGCACAATAAGACAAGAAAAAGAAATAAAAGACATAAGGATTGAAAGGAAGAATTAAAACTGTCATTATACAGAGATGATGTGCTTCCATATAAAGAAAAGCCCAGAAAAATCTACAGCTGAATTATTAAAATTAATACATGACATTAATAACATTACCAGGAAAAGGTCTATATCCAGAATTGTTTATTTCTATTTACCAGCAACAATGAGTAAATGAAAAAAATTTTAAGATATCATTTACGATGTCACCAAAAAAAATATGCCAAACAAGTAGGAATCAAACAAATCAAGATCTCTTCCCAGAAAGCCATAAAAACATTGAGGAAAAGAAAAAATGACCTAAATAATGGAGGGAGACATCATATTCATGGATTGGGCAGTTAATATAAAATATGCCAATACTCCCCCAAAATGATTTACAAAGTCCGTGCAATTCCAATCACCATCATAGTGAGTCTTTTTATATATAAATAAATAAACCAATTCTGAAATTTATATGGAAATGTTAAGGACCAAAAATAGGCAAGACAGTAATGAAGAAGATAAAAATTGGACAATCTATTTCATCACACATCAAACTTTACGATAAAGCTATAGTAATTTTAAGACAGTGTAAAAACAAAAAACAAAATAAAAAAGACTGTAGAACTGGGACAAGAACAGTCATAAAAACTTATGGAAAAGAACAGCATATCCAGAAACAGACTCATGTATATATGGATACTTGGTTTAATGTAAAGATGGCACTGCAGAGCCCTGGATTTAGGAAAATCTTTTCAATAAATAATACTGTGTCAATTGGATAAAGATATGGAAAAAAATTAGATGATCTTTACCACACACAACAATATGAGTTCCAGGTGGAATATAGCTATAAACATATAAGCTTATAGAACATAATTTAGGAGATGATTTTCATTATCTTGATAGAGGGAAAGATTTCTTACACAGGACACACACACTAATTTGCTAAATGGGACTATATTAAAATTAATTTCTATTTATAAAGAGGAATAATAAGGAGAATAAAAATTAAAGGCAATAGCAAGTGCAAGCAAGGACGCACAGCAATTAGAACTCTCATACACTGTTGATACACGGAAAACAGTTTGATATATTAGAGTTGAATGTTCTACTTCTAAGTATATATACTAAACAGAAATGCATGCATATGGTCACCAAAAGATACACAATAATTTAAAAGCAGCAATATTTGTAATAATCCAAAACTTGAAGCAACCCAAATGTCTGCTATCAACAGACTGGATAAATACATTGTGGTTCATTCATATAATGAAACATAATTAAAATCACGTAACAGTGAAACTGAATGAACTAGCTATATGCTGTATAGATGATTTCCCTAAAGTTGCTCAAAAATAATACACAGCATATGATATAATATATATAAAGTTCAAAAACAGTTGAAATCATATAAATTCTAAGACCACATCCTACTCCAGGGTAGGGGAGGGTGGGTTATCTTCTGCAATGCTGGTGGAGTCTATTTTGTGACCTGGATTGTGGTTATATGATCTGTGCAAATTCACTGACCCATACACTTATGATACATTCACTTTTCTAGATGTATGTTATTTTTCAATGTAAAAGTTTTTTAAAAGAGGGAAAAGTACCACACAACTTAAAACAATATCCTTATCTATATTTAATCCATTGAAAATATTTTTTAAGTTGGTCACGAATAGTTGTAAACTAATTATAATTTTGCATTTAACTCTGCAGGAAAGAAACTGGACCTTACACTTTTTAAGAGCTATCGATAATTCTGTGTTTCTTGAAAAGTGCTTGAAAAGTTTACATTAGTAATGTTGAACCATTTTTATCTAGAGTGTATATGTGCAATCTAGAAAGTTATTTACAACATAAATGTTAGACTACAAGAAAAAGACAGACTCATACACAACTAAAAGAAGTATAAATTTGTGTGTCTGTTTTTAAAGCTAAGCAAGATCATGTCTGAGATTTTTACAAACAAAATAGATAGCTATCTATCTGACATATTACAAATAAATACCTGCCTAAAAGAAGGATAGAATAGTCTCTCCAGTGATCTTCTGAGGACAACTACTGAATGATGAAGACACAAATCAAATTGTACGTCATCTACCTATTTGAATATTTTATAATCCTTCATTTGGAATGCAAAACTTTATTTTCGGGAAATTTCTGAATATAATAATATATCTATTCTTTAAGTGGTGCTTCCTTTTCTCTACACACTAAATTGACTTAGATCCCAACGAACTGAAATGTAACACAAAGGAGATCTGGATACAGAGTACAGTGGATAAAGATGATGGCAGGAACCTCCAGAAATTTTGATCTGCCACCAACTGGCCCTACCTGGAAAACCTCAGACAAAGCTGGTTCGAGTTCATTTAATATTTTTACCTTATGTTCTAAAACCTGAATCCATGCCTAACAGGAAAATGAAGACTTTAAAATCTATACACTGTACTTAATGACTGGCATATGATTATTTGTTAGATCTGTAAATGGACCACTTAATATAAAAGACTCTCACTTTAAAATGTAACAGATTTTTATTTGAACTTAGAATTAGCACTATACCCATTAAATATATGTCCCAGAGGCTTAAATCTTCTGGCTGTTCATAAGCTAGTTGAGCCTGGATCTCAGCAGAGTTACAGCCAACATCTACTCTCCAGTTCATTGCACTTGCCCAGGCCAACTAACAAAAGGATGATGATGGACAACGCACATCCCAAAAAAACAGAGGACATCTAGAACTACGAGCAAGACGGTTTCATCCATCTGCCCCGTGGGATCTAAGTCCCCACTCAATCAGAAGAAGAGTGGGCAACAGCATCCCAAAATTCTCAAGATAGAGGAACGAACAAACATAAGGACTATGCAACTATGGACTAAAGTAGACTTATTATTATTCTAGTAATGGAAGAACTTGTAACATTGATAAAAAGACAGTGATTACCAGAGGTTATGGGGGGAGGGAGAGGGAAGAATTGGTGTAACAAGGGGCATTTTTGGGACACTGGAATTGTTCTGCATGATATTGCAATGACAGATACAAGCCGTTATATGTTTTATCAAAACCTATAAAACTGTGTGGTGTGAAGTGTAAAACAATGTAAACTATAGACCATGCTTAGTAGCAACGCTTTAATATGTGTTTATCAATTGTAACAAATGTACTACACTAATGAAAGATGTTGTTAATGGGGGAAAGTGTGTGTGGGAGGGAGGGGGATATTTGGGAATCTCCTATATTTTCGATGTAACATTTACATAATCTAAAGATCCTTTAAAAATAAAGAAAAAAAAGTAACAGATTTGAATATTACAAGAGTTTTGCCTTTTTAAATGCCTTTCACAGCAGTTTCTGCAATACTCATTTATTGCCAGTAGATTCTCTTTTTCTCTATTAAGTTAAAGGTACAGAAGATTATGTTTGACTTAAAATCCTATTTGAAAGCAATATAATTTTTATTACATTTAAATCTTCTTTATTACTACCAAAACCAGGATCCAAGTTTTGGCAGAAAAATTACCCAACAACAATCAAAAAGATACCACCAAAACCACAATGTGATATAGCCCACAATGTGATTTAGACCAATTTTAAAAAAGGAACCCAAAATCTTGGTAGAAAATAAGTGATTTTATGCCTCATGGAATTTTATGTATTTAACACTTCACTTCTAATAAAAATAAAAATAATACTTAACAGAATAGAGAAATTTTTATATAGAATCTAAGACTGCTTTTAAATGGCATGTATTGTCTCAAGAGTGTGGGGATGGAATCTTGATATCTGTTTTTTGTTGTTGTTTTTAAACTTCAGAGATGATTCTGATAAGTAACTAGAAAGACTGATGGGCAACTAATACAGAGTCTATAAATTCTGTAAAGATTGGTAAGAAAATATATCAAACACTGACTGTAGTTAAAAGAGTTGTATATTCTGAGTTGTATATATGTTACTACTTTTAAAAACAAGGGTGGTGACAGGATTTTTGAGTCATACTAAATATAGCTTTATTATTTATTTATTTCTCCCCACCGCCTTGTTGTTTGCACTTGCTGTGTCTATTTGTCTTCCTTGTTTCTTTAGGAGGCACTGAGAACCAAATCCAGGACCTCCGAGGCGGGAGGGAGGCACCTAACCACTTGCACCACCTCCGTTCCTTGCTTTGTTTGTCTCTCATTATGTTTCTCTTCTTGTGTCTCTTGCTGCGTCATCTTGTTGTATCAGCTTGCTGCGCCTGTCCATCACATCAGCTTACTGTCTTGCTCGTCTTCTTTAGGAGGCACCGGGAACCTCCACTCCCTGCTTTGTTGTGTCTCTCATTATGCTTTTCTTCTTGTGTCTCGTGTTGCATCAGCTTGCCACGCCTCCCCATCGCACCAGCTCGCTGTCTTCTTTAGGAGGCACTGGGAACTGAACCAGGGACTTCTCGTATGGTAGGCGGGAGCTCAATCACTTGAGCCACATCCACTATTTTAGTTTGACAGAATTGGTCCATTAGCCAGGGCTTTAGAATTTATTTTACAGCCACTGTTATTATTTTACTTAAACATTTCATTTACATTTATTGAATATCTACAGGCACTATGCTGGACACTGAAGATCAAGGTAAATCAAGCACAACCACATCCTCATTACAACATTAATGCTATAAGACAGACCTGCAAATAGGTGAGTACACAACAAGGAGGCAAACAGGAGAAAATGGGGGTGGGAAAGGCAAATGTGGAAAGAAGGGCTGGCTTCACTTAAATATTCACACTGAATTTAGTCTTAAATTCTGGGATGATGGCATCAGAGTAGGGCAGCAGGGCTCAACTATCATACAAGAACAATGGAGGAAGGGCAAAAAGCTGACTGAGGGAGCTGCTTTGAGGGTCTGCAGACAATGAGAGTGCGACGCATTGTCCAGGAAGGGAGGGATAGAGAGGAAGCTGAAATGAAAACTGATTTATTAGCCCTGCAGCCAGGAACCCTTAAGGCAAACAGCCCGGGTAAAACCCGTAGCTCACTGCAACCAACTGAGAGGGAAACGGACATCTTCCTTCCTGGGAGGAGGAAGGGATCAGCAGTGGGAGGAGAGTGGTTTCTCTTCAGTGAGTTTGGCCAACGGAGTCCTTTTTGAATCTTGGCTCAGGCCAGACCACGATCATCAGTGAAGAGGAGGTTGAAAGAAACACCTCCATGGAAACGTAATCCGAAGCGCGCCATCTGCTCAGAGGCAGAGAAACTGCCATAAGAAAACAAGCTTTTGGAGTCTCATGTCTAGGCATGCTTGAAACTGGTCTGTGCCCCACTAGTGGGTCCCTAGCCTTATTTTGATAACTTAAGCTGAGCAATCTTAAAGATTTAGAATAAGCTGAACCCAAAATCAAAGAAGACCATGAAACAAAACCACTAGGCAAGAAATACTGACCAGCAGAGTAAATTCACCAACATACTCAGATGCCTAGACATCAGTAAACTTTACAAGCCATACTAAGATACTGGAAGATATGGCCCAGCTAAAGGTTAAAAATAAAAATAAAAATCCTGATGAGACACAGGATTTAAGACAACTAATCAATGATGTTCACACAAATCTCCTAAATCAATTCAAGGAGTTGAAGGAAAATATGGCTAAAGAGATAAAGGACATTAAGATGACACTGGGAGAGCATAAAGTACAATTTGAAAGCCTGTAAAGAAAAGCAATAGTGCTTATAGGAATGAAAGACACACTGGATGCAATTAAAGATGCGTTAGGGGCATATAACAACAGATTTGAATTGGTAAAGGATAGAATTAGTGAATTGGAGGACTGAGAATCTGAACTTGAAAAGACAGGAGAATAGAAAGAGAAAAGAATGGAAGAAATGGAACAGGATCTCAGGGAATTGAATGACAACACAAAACACATAAACATATGTGTTATAGGTGTCCCAGAAGGAGAAGAGAATGGAAAAGGGGCAGAAAAAATATTTATAGGAATAATAACCAAAAACTTCCCAACCCTTATGAAAACATAAATATCAATATCCAATAAGGACAACACACCCCAAACAGAATAAATCCAAATAGACCTACTGCAAGGCACCTACTATTCAAAATGTCAAATGCCAGAGCTAAAGAGAGGATACTGAAAGCAGCAAAAGATTAGCAATGCATCACATACAAGGGAAGCTCAATAAAATTAAGTGCCAATTTCTCATTGGAAATCAGGGAAGCAGGAAGGCAATGGTATGATGTATTTAAGGTTCTGAAAAAGAAAAACTGCAGGCCAAGAATCTTTATCTGGCAAAACTGTCCTTCAAAAATGAGGGTGAGTTTAAAGTCTTCACAGACAAACAAAAATTGTGAGTTTGTTACAAAAAGACTCAATTTACAAGAGATACTAAAGGGAGTTCTGCAGCCTGAAAGGAAAAGACAAGGACAAGAGACTTGGAGAAAAGTGTAGAAATGAAGATTATTAGTAAGGGTAACAAAAAAGGTAAAAAGAGATAATAGTTAGATAGGTCAATGGAAAGTCAAAAGATATAATGGATGAAATAAATAATGCCTTTATAGTAATAATATTAAATATTAATGGATTGAGCTCCCCAATCAAAAGACCTAGACTGACAGAATGGATAAAAAATATATGAGCTATCTATATGCTGTTGAAAAGAGACTCACCTTAGACGTAAGGACACAATCATGCTAAAAGGTTGGAAAAAGATATTCCAAGCAAATAGTAACCAAAAAGGTCTGGGGTAGCAATACGAATATCAGACAAAATAGATTTTAAATGCAAAACTGTTCTAAGAGATGAAGAAGGTCACTATACATTAATAAAAGGGACAATTCACCAAGAAGAAATAACAATCATAAATATTTATGCACCTAACTTGGGTGCACCAAAATACATGAGACCCAGACTGGCAAAACTGAGGAGAGAAATAGACATCTCTAAAATAATAGTTGGTGACTTCAATATACCACTCTAAGAACTGGATAGAACATCTGTACAGAGGATGAATCAGGAAACAGAAAACCTGAATAATATGATAAATGAACTAGGACTAACAGACATTTATAGAGCATTACACCCCAAAACAGCAAGCTATACATTCTTCTCAAGTGTTCATAGATCCTTCTCCAGGATAGACCATATGCTGATTCACAACACCGGTCCCAATAAATTTTAAAAGATTGAGATTATACAAAGCACTTACTCTGGTCATAATGGAATGAAGCTGGAAATCAATAATGGATGAGGAAAGGGAAAATTCACAAATATCTGAAGATTTAAAAACACACTCAAATAATCAGTGGATCAAAGAAGAAATAACAAGAGAAATCAGTAAATATCTTGAGATGGATGAAAATGAGAACACAACATATCAAAACCTATGGGATACAGCAAAGGCAGTGCTGAGAGGGAAATTTATAGCCTTTAATGCTTACATTAAAGAAGAAGGAGAGCTAAAATCAAAGACCTAACTGCATACCTGGAGAACTAGAAAAGAAGAGCAAACTAATCCCAAAGCAAGCAGAGGGAAAGAAAGATTAGAGAAGTAAATGAAATTGAGAACAAAAACAACAACAAAAAATGAGAGCAAATCAACAAAACCAAAAGTTGGTTCTTTGAGAAGATCAAGAAAATCAACAAACCCTTAGCTAGATTGACAAAGAAAAAAAAAAAAAAGAGAGAAGCTGTAAATAAATACAATCAGAAATGGGAGGAGGGGGCATTACCACTGACCCTGCAGAAATAAAGGATCGTAATAGGATACCAGGAACAACTGTATGTCAGCAAACTAGGCAAGGCAGATGAAATGGACAAATTCCTAGAAACACACAAACAATCTACACTCACCTTAGAAGAAATAGAAGGGGAAGCGGGTGTGGCTCAATGGATAGAGCCCCCGTTTACCATATGGGAGGCCCGGGTTCGCATCCCGAGGCCTCCTTGTGAGGGCACGCCGGCCTGAGTGGTGCGGTGGGCTGATGCAGCAACCTCACGGCAGGAAGCGGGTATGGCGCAATGGATAGCGCACCCGTTTACCATATGAGAGGCCCTGGGTTCGCTTCCCGGGGCCTCCTTGTGAGGGCAGGCGGCTCACGCGGCACCGTGGGCTGATGCGGCAAGACCTCCCAGCAAGGGGGAGATAAGCAGACACAGAGAAGACACGCAGCGAATGGACACAGCAACACAAGCGGCAAGGGGGGGATAAAT
>JAQZBX010110491.1:0-10359 GCA_029593785.1 Cabassous unicinctus
ATTGAACTTTATTGAGTCTATCCTGCTTTATTAGTAGGATTACAGTACACACATAAGGATGGGCAGTTTGGGTCTCAGAGTTCTATATGGCCATAATTATTTTAAAACTTGTCTCCACTAAGGCCCAATAGGCTGAAAGCTGCCATTTGAAGGTGATGTACATAATGCTGCCTTGGGTAATGTGTATGTATGAAACCTGAGGGATCAGCACACCCCATGACAGTTTTGTATTGTCATAGTCTCCAGTCTGCATGGGAAGAAGTTTTACAGGAGTGGAGGGTTCCATTGTCCCTAGTGGCAGCTTTCTGCCACAGTGTGTTGCATGGACTCTAGAACATGCTATTGTTGTGGGCCCCCTTTAAAGATGGCTTCCTTAGGGGTGACCTTAACTAGAGGGGCCTAAAAAATGTCCAGATGCGGCACATGTTTTCTCCCATGGCCACACAGGCCTATCAGCAATTCGGCCTCTTGGTAGTGGGAGCTGCCAGTAACAATAATTTCCATTCCTCTTTGTCTGGTGTGCTCCTCTGAATATCAGCCCATGTGATCTCTAGAAATTCTTCCTCTTAGGCAACCTCCTGGACCCTCTCAGGATGGATTTTACAATCTGTAGATGTTAAAATATTTATGACTTTGTTGTATGGCCTATTTAACCAAATTGTTTAGTGGGTCCTTCAATGAGGATATCATAAATATTGTGAATGACAAATACTTTTGGGGTAACCAGTCTTGTTATAAGTCTAACCCTACTCATAGGTAACAAATGGCAGGAAGTTAAGATAGCCCTGAGGGAGCACAATAAAGCTATCCTGTAGGTTATTCCACCTGAAGGTAAATTGATCTTGGTGGAAACCCATATAGGGATGGAGACAAAGGTATTAGCAGGTCAGTAAAAGTATTTCCTCTGTGGGCTGCTACCACCTTGGGGACAGCAATATCTGGTACTGTGTGAGTAAAGAATAACAGATTCCAGGTTCCTGAGGCCTTATTTTAGGCCAGAGAGTGCTGTTAAACTACAACACAGTGTTGTTTCCCAGCAGTCCTGCCGGTATCAAGTCCTGAATCAAAAAAGTAATTCCCCAGAGACCTCGGCTCCACCCTTAATCTTTTTTCTAAAG
This sequence comes from Cabassous unicinctus, assembly GCA_029593785.1. NCBI lineage: Eukaryota > Metazoa > Chordata > Mammalia > Cingulata > Chlamyphoridae > Cabassous > Cabassous unicinctus. The sequence goes on from JAQZBX010110491.1 coordinate 1,119, forward strand.
GAGATAAGACTGGGGTACAGGCAAGGGGGATCTTTCTCCCTATATAACCCATCATGCTTAGTCATAAATGTCTTCCTTACTCTCCTACTCAGGGTGCAGGGAGCTTAATAAGTCCCATTTTCCTCCTCCTAAGACTGTGTTCAGGGACTCAGTGGGGGTGATGCAGCATTCTAAATCTTTTCAGTCTTGTAAGCCCTCTTCTTCTTACTGCTTTATGGCTAATACTAGGGCCTTAACACCTAAATTAAAGTGATCAACTTTGAGCCAGTAACTTTTCTTTAATTTTTTTTTTATTTTTAAAGAAGCTTTTAATTACATGAATGTTACATTAAAAAAATAAGAGATTCCTATATTCCCCATCCCCTCCCCTCCCATACTTTGCCACATTAACAACATCCTTCATTAGTGTGGTACATTTGTTACAGTGGATGAATCCATATTGAAACATTGCTACTAACTGTGGACTCTAGTTTATATTAAAGTTTACCATCTGTCCCACACAATTTTATAGGTTATAACAAAACATATAATGGCCTGTATCCATCATTGCAGTATCATGCAGGACAATTCCAATGTCTTGAAAATGCCCCCATATACACCTATTATTCCCTCTCCCTCCCCTCAGAACCTCTGGTGGCCACTGCCTTTATATCAATGATGAAAGTTCTTCCATTGCTAGAATAATAATTCTGTAATAGAATAATAATGTCTACTTTAGTCCATTGTTCATTCTCCAAACTTGAGGATTTTTGGATGGTGATGCCCACTCTGTTTCTAATTAAGAAGGGGCTTACATCCCATGAGGCAGATGTATGGAACTTTCTTGCTTGCAGTTGCAGACACTCTCTGTTCCTTGGGATGGGCACTGTTCATCCATCATCATCTCCTTGTTAATTGTCCTGGGTGAGTCCAAGCAACTGGAGAGTAGGTGAGATTCAAGGCCCAACTGGCAAATGAACAGCCCAAATATTTAAGTCTTTTTTACATACACCTATCAAGTATAATACTAACTATAAGTTCAAATAGAAGGGGCAGAAGAGTCATGTGTAGGGAAAACATAAATGAGTCTAAATCTCTTGCACTGGGGAGCATAAATTTCAATGTAAGGCCCACTGACAGGGTACCAATTTCCTGAGCTGTCTACCCTATTTATAGTGTCTGGATATCTCTAGCACCCTCAGGAGCCCTGCTGTTTGAGGCACTGTTTACTGTGGCAGTCAATGGGATGAAGCTGAGATGTGCATAAGGGTAACGTCTAGAATGACCTCCCAACTCACTTTGAAATTTCTTAGTCATAAAAACTCATTTGCATTTAACATTTCCCCCTTTTGTCAAGGTCTTTTTCCAAATGCATTGTTAGTTTGTGCTTGGTAATAATTTTTCAGTGCCAGGGAAGCTCATCCCCGGGAGTCATGTCCCACACCAGTGGGAATGAAGTGCATTTATATGCTGAGTTTGGATTAGAGAGAGGCCACATTTGAGTAACAAGGTGGCCTTCAGGAGTTAACTCTTAGGCAATATATAATATTGTAAAGTCTGTTGTCTTATATGTACAGTGACAATTTCTTCCCTATATTCCCCCAATGTCCAATTTTTTTTTTCATTTTATCTTCAAAGCAGCTTCAGAATACAGAAAAGTCAAATAGAAAATATAGGGGATTCCCATTACCCAATGCCCTCCCCCTTTTCCCCTCTCCCCTATTAATAACATTTTACATGAAGCTGGTACATTTGTTACATATGATGCCCAAATATTGAAACATTGTTATTAACCATAGTCATTGGTTTCCATTGTAGTTTACATTTTGGACAATACACTTTTATAGGTTTTGGCAAAATTTAAAACAGCCTGTATCTGTTTTTGCAAGATCGTGCAGAACAATTCTAATGAACTAAAAATGCCCTATGTTCCATCTATTTTTCTCTTCTTCCCCTCCCCTCAGAACCTATGTCAATCACTAAGTTTCAAATTTTGAAGAATAAGATTCATAGTCAATTGCAATAATATTGAGGGCTTGACTTATTGGTCTGTTTTCTTTAATTAAGCCCTGCCTATGTTTCTGAGGGATTCTTGTTCCTCTAATTGACACCGTAGCAGGACTCCATGTGGGTCTCCACCCACTGAGGTAACACACTAAGACAAGATGAACAATTACATGTTGCATGAAGCCTATCCCAGGTGTGCCCTGTCCTATATGCCCCCCACATCCAATACCCTACACCAGCAACCCTCCCCTGCCATATTTGCCAAAAGAACATCCCCAACATTTTAGTTTTAACCACAGACCTGCAAATCCCCAGAGTTCACCTGCTCCTTCCTCTAACCCTCCCCCCAATTCTATGGATAGTCCAACCCAACCCTCCACCTTACTCCCCCCCACAGACTAGCACCACTAAACCCAATCACATCACTGCAGCACTCTCACACCCATCCACTGCCCAATAACTTTTAGTTCCCTAGGCTGCTCAAGAAAATACCATGAAATTGGTTAGCTCAAACAATGGGAATTTATTTGCTATCAATGTTAGGCTGGGACAAATTCCAAATCAAGGTATTATCATGGTGATACTTTCTTTCTGCATACTATGGAATACTTGGGCTGGCTTCCAGTGATACTTAGGCTTAGCTTTTCACATCGCAGGGCATATGCTGGTATCCAGTTCTCTCCTTTCTCTTCTGGTTTCCATAGGCATTCATCTTCTGGCTGCTCACTATGTGGCTTCTTCCATCTCTGAATTTTATTCTCTTATAAAGGACTCTAGTGATAGGGTTAAGACCCATCCTGATTGAAGTGGGTCACATCTTAACTGAATTAACATCATCAAAAGATCTTACTTGCAATGGGTTCATGCCCAAAGGAATGGGGTTAGTTTAAGCACATGTTTTTCTGGGGAACATACAGCTTCCAACTATCACAGTAACCAAAGCCACATTTCCCAGAGAGTGGGCCCTGCCTCCTCCTTTGCCTTTCCCTGGTTGTTCTTTGTGTTCCCCTCTGGCCCTTCTGGCTGGGCAGCTTTGCATTGCTCAGCTCTGCTATTCCAATACTTGGGGCTTTTCTCTGTAAAGATGGCTGATACCTCCCTGTTATTTCTATCCCAGAGCAGGACATTATAGTGGAGCTTCCTTACTGCTTTCCTAAACATCAGCCCAGGGAACAATGAAAGGGACAGGGGCATCTTCAATTGGGGAGGGCCCTCTGGCATGAACTCCTCCAATGCTGTCCTAGAAGGATAATTTTGTCCATAGCCTGCACTGGGGCCGGGTTAGAAAGTCAAGTGTCTATTATCTTTACCCTCAGGGTGGTTGCAGCCTCATGAACAGTTTTCTGTCTAGTTTTGCTTTAGGGATGTCTCTTAAAGTTTGGAATACCACTCTACTCTTGTTTTTTTTCACACTGCCCACTCATATGCTCTGAGCAATCTAGCTCAAAGTTGGCATGAGTCTCTCTCTATCTCTATCATGTCATTTATCCTATTCAATGTGGACAAAAATGCATCATAGCAGAGGGTCAGTAGTTAACTTCCCCAGACCATGCCTCTCAACTTTAGACATCTGAGTCTGCAATAGCCCCTCTTCAAACATATGCACCAACCAAGCTGCATAATCTGCCCCTGGCTTCTGCTACTATCTCTATTTTAACTTCCATATTTTGCTCTCTGAAAAATACCTCCTAATAACAGTTTGGTTTTTAGCAATGCCATCATTAGTTCTGTGTTGGGGAAAACAGCTAACCCTGGGGCCTGCAAACAGCCTGATCCAGGCAGAGCTCTCTGCATGGGGAACCTACACTCTCCTTTGGAGTTGTATACAGTCCTTGAGACATTGTGGGTGTCAGCAAATGGTAGGGCAGACTACAGGGAGACAAGAGGCAGTGTACAGTTGTCTTACTCTTCCTAGAACCCAACTCCCTCACCTTTGCCCTTATCTACCTCCTTATATTATCCCTATTAACAGTGAGACTGCTTATATTCCACTTGTCTTCATATGGCTTGAAGAAGGCCAGCTCCTCAGTCAGCTGGCACAATCCTGGGATATCTGAACTGACAATCCATTATGCCTCAACATGCCATAGTGTGCTTTCATTGGTGACCGTGCCAACTACTCACCAGTATAAAGAATATGTAAAGAGATATTAATTCACTCCAATATGGGTGCTAGGGTCACCAACTGAAGCATCTCTCACCAGAACTGGATGGAAAAATATTTTACTAAAATAGAGATGAGGCAAAGCAAGGTCAGCTTCACTAGTGTACCTTGATTCCCCATAGCCAGTGAATTTCACTCTATGGTCAATGTAAGAGATAATTTCCATGCAACACCCCATTCTGTGTTTGTGAGTCCTAGTGGAGGAAACTGGCTCCCTCTTCACCAAGGACAGATATGTGACCAAGGATTGAGTTGGATGTCATAAAACATGCTCACCATAATCAGATTATCTCCCATGAATAGTTACATATGCTTGACAATAGGAAAAGAAATGTATTGGAAGTCCCCTTATTTACCAGAGGGTGTTTGTTTTTTTTTTTCCATTCCAGGTGGACAGACCAAGTTATGAGTACAGCAAGTTTCTGTGGGTACCATGGAAATTAGACAAGGTGTACTAAAACTGTATAACATGCAAAGACCTCTGAAATTACTTGTTCTTCATCATGCAGAAAGCCTGAATGATTTGAGGAGGGCATGCACTTTTTCAGCCAGTTCATATGGGGAGAACAAAAGTATTCACAGGATATTTTGTGTTAAGGGACAGGTTTTTATATTGCACTTTTAAATGAGGAATACAGGGTTAGCATGGATCTCAGTGCCATAACATTATTTTAACCTGCTATTTTATTCTGCAATTTTACCTCAATCAAATCATTTTATTACATGATGCAGACTATTCCATAATGATGGATACAAAAATGTAATTTGAATTAAATTTGCTAATTCAAACCATTCAATATTCTCAAAGAGGTTGAAGGTATCAAGTACCTTGATATTTTTACAAATGTGTAGGCACGTTAGGATACCCAAGCAGGGCCTTCTACCTATGATATCATTATTTGCTTTTAGCTCAAAAACATCCAAAACAACATTCAAAACATATTAATAGGGAAAGTATTTTCCAGAAGACTGCATGAATAGCACATGAGAAAGAATTGAAAAGTGTATACCACACTATCACATTTGCAAAGAGAAAACAAATGTTACGTACTAAAGAATATGTGATATTTAGCATAGATAGATTCTATTTTAAGAACATATATCAAATATAAATTTACCTTTATTCAATTTTTTTTCTGAATTTTTGAATTTTGAAAGCCTACTTGGGAACTGAAAATATCTGTTGAAGATTATGCATAGAGCAGTATTAATCTCTCTGTTCTGCAGGCTATAGATGATGGGGTTTATGAACACGGGCACCATGGTGTAGAACACGGCTGTGAGAAGATTACTAAGAGATGCTTCACTTGTACTGGGACAAAATACAGCAGTCAATGAAGAAATTACAAACAAAATGAGAATTGCCAGCTGTGGAGTACAAGTGGATAGGGCTTTGTTACGGACTTCCACAGAACTCATCCTAAACACCATTGAAAACCTATCAATAAAGGACTTAAACAAAAAGTCTGAACATACTAAGATAATACAAGTGCTTATAGCTGCAAATAATAACTCAGAAAACTGAACATCTGAAGAGGAGAGCCTCAAAATTTGAGGTATATCACAGAAATATTGATAGATCATATTTGAATTTGTGAAGGGAAGCCTGAATATGTTGCCTGTGTAGATGGCAGAATAGACCAGCCCACTTGCCCATGAGCCCCAAGCTGCCTGTGTGCACAGATGTGTGGTGATGGTGAGCCCAAAGTGCAGAGGGTAGCAAATGGCAATGTAGTGATCATAGGACATCACCACAAGGAAGGCCAGCTCTGTGGATCCAAAGAAGATAAACAAGAAAAAAGGGAAAAAGGGAGTATTTTGAAATCAATAAATGCATGTATATCTCTTTTCATTTCCTTTCCTAATTGTTCCAATATCTTAATTTCAACATTCATAAGATCAGAGAATTTAAGTTCATTAAATGTTTTAAAATAGAATCAAGACTCAAAATCATTTCAGTTTCTGAGTTACAGTTATTCTATTTCAGTAAAATATCTTTTCAGACTCTGCCTGGCTACTTCCAGTGATAACAGTTCATTTTCTTCCTTAGTGAATGGTCCTCCCAGGTATGCTGTGTAAGAGATCCTCTGCGTCATCCATTTGTTTTCATAGTCTACAGCTATTTCTGCCACTCTTACATACAGTTTACTAGAATGACTGCTCTTATTCTTCATTCTTTAATTGGACGTCTTATAAACTATTCCTATAACAAACAATAAATGGTTCTGAGGTTCCTATGAGAACAATTAATCCAAATGAGACCAAATAGATTATATCTCACCATTCTTTCATTTCAGTTGTTCTAATAAGAACATCCATATGAGCCCTTTATTTCCTTCTTTGCCCAACAGACCATAAAGTTTTTATTTGTTCTGATAATAATCAATTCCATTTTTCAGTTGTACTGTGTACTAGAATTCCCTTGCTTACATTCTCACCTGCAGAGCGTGTCTAAGAAAATCATCCCACCTGATATTACTCTTCTCAAAGAACCCTTCCTGCAATCAGCTATGAATTCCAATATTTGATAAAGGACTAATTCCTGTCCAGGCATCTTGCTTATATGCTTTCCTAGAATTTACTGAAATTTCCTTATTAAAAGTAGCTATTGTAACCACATTTATTTTATTTGTGCTTACCTTGGAACATTCAAAATCATGAATAAATGCTGTTTCAGTATTAATTATCCTCTCAACACTAAAACATTTTCTTAAGGGGTATAATTAAAAATATTTAATTATAATAAGAATAATGTGGTAATAATATAAAAATGTTGGAAGTTAAATTATTATTAATATTTGTTTTGTATATATCTATTTTTAATTATAAAATTAGTATATAATTTGACTAATATCTATGGAAAATAATAGTAATTTGCATTATCTTTCACTGATTATATACTTATGAATTTCTAGTAATTTTGCTAAATATTTTAGCAAATTGTTTTTCTGTAATAACCTCTCAATTTATGTATGTTTCTTCTTCCACCTTAATGAAGAAAAGTCCATAAGTGGGAAATTATATATTTAGAAATAGTAAATGAAATACTCAGTGAAGCAGTTGATAACATTGGCCTAAGAGCAGATTATTGGAGAATTCCAGATGACTTTTATAATTCCTTTATCCAAATCATGCATTCTTAGTATCCTTAGAAATCTCATTCTTTCGTCTATCTCTGCACATTGCATTTGCTTCTTTTGATTTGTACAAATTCTCAAGTTTCCCTAGATTAAAGTTACCATCCAGCTTCTACTTCAGAGTGCATTTGATGGTCAAAGCACAGCTTTGAGTGTGTGAGAGAAATAGTTCAGTATTTCTGTCCTGCTCCTTATTACTTCAGGGATATTTGGAAATTATTTACTTTGCAATTGTAAAATGTGGAAACAAAAAAAATGGGAATCTTACTCCTCATGAGTTTGTAACACATGAAATGAATTAGCGTATTTAAAATCTACATGCAGCATATTGAGCTTTACTCTTCTGCAAATAAATATAGGAACTTTTTCTGAAAACTTCACTGGATATCTCTACAAATCCTTTGCTGTTTTAAGAATGATGTTTGCTTTCCTGGATTGATTTCATTAAATAACTGTTGTCTCTTAATAGCTTAGATATCTATACCAATATATTTCTAGTGGTATTTCATTTCAGTGCTTGTGCTAGTTCAATATCTTGGTAATTTCCATAACATGTTTTCTATATTGTGAGTGTAGTCTATGTATTACATATCTTTTAGCAGTTACCAATTTTAAAACAAATAATCTATAATAAAACTATTATTCAGTCTATGAGTATCAATTTAGATTATGGTGCAGAAATAAAGCTTGATAACATCTTGAGACAGCTCATAGCATTTTAGTGGTTTTTTCTTTAGTTATTTTAGAGGAAAACATGAATTTAAGCACATAAATATAACTGAAAATGTTGAATCACATTTATCTTCTGTAACACGAATATTTGTTTTGCACAATTATAGAGACTTTACAAAATCCATGATTCTGCATCTTTTTTCAGTTAAAAAAATTTAGACACTTCTCAGGAAGATTTACATTTAGACTTAATCTTATAAACAATTCTGCTTCTAGAGTCTTTGTACACATGGTTATTCCTTATGAAGCACATGTGTGGGATATTCCTCTCAGGAGACTGGGAGGAATGATGATTTCACTCTCCAGAGGAGCCAGTTTTCCCTCAGCTCCTGACTGGTAAGGATCCACTGGTTATACATTTGAGCTTATTTAAATTCATAAGTGTTTATTATCAATAAAATTAACATAGATTTTTAAAAAATTTAACAAAAATGTGTTTTTTAAAGTTTCATAAGTCACTAGTTATTTGATATATATTCAAGTTTATGTCATATGATAAATATAATTTATTCACATTATAATATATTGATAATTTCATGCAAACCCTAATAAATTATATTTTCTAATTGCTTGAAGTAACATTATGGCAAGAAGGATAATCATATACTGTTTAAAATTTTCACAAAAATAAAAACCAAATTTCCTAGTAGTTAATAACTTTTAGAAAGGGATCTATTTTAGAATGTATTTTAAAAAGAAATAAGTAAAAAAATGTTTTAACATAGTGCATGACTCTTATCAAAACTGCTTTGAAGAGATACTTGTACAGAGTATAAGATAATAACAAAAGGTAGCCCTCAGATTTTAAGTTACGAGGCCCCAAATCAGTTCTGAGGCAAGTAGTCCTTTCATCACTTTCTGAAAATTGTTATTAATGGATGCCAATCAAGAGATTATCAGAATTTAGGAGAGGTTAAGTAACCCTCTGGAAAGACTTGGAAATGAAGGCTCAAAAGTAGAATTTTCACCTATGTCCACAGGTCATCAGCACAATTATGCAAGTCAGCAGGGAAGTTTAGTGAATAGATCCCCCTTGACTAAATATAGGATATTTTTTGATCTCCTCACAGCCAGGAAAACTCAGCAAGTATTTCCCAGGGACCAAGAAAGCCTTTACCTTTATAGGTCTGTGTATATATTTTGAACAAAAAAGCAAAACTCTGAAGAATTGCTCAGCATAATAGAGGCTACAAAATTTTTCTGATATGGCAAGAGTAATTCA
>JAQZBX010110492.1:0-10368 GCA_029593785.1 Cabassous unicinctus
GAAACAATTAAAATAAGCAAACTCATGGAGTCAGAATATGGAATACTGTTTATCAGGGGATGGGATTGGGGATATAGGAAATGAGTATTTAATGCTTAAAATATACAGAGCTTCTTTTTTTAAACAATGGACATGTTTTGGTAATAAGTGGTGATGTTAGTAGCAAAACGCTGTGAATGCAATTAACAGTGCTGAAATACATATCTGAATGTGGTTAAGTGGAGAAAGGGTAGGTTGTATGTATGGTAATAAAATAAAAGTTAAAAGAAAAAAAGATCCATGGATCTGCATTATGCAAACAGTGAAACCTAAGTTAAACCATGTTCTATAGCTAATAAATTATAAAAATGAGTTTTCATCAATTGCAACAAATATTATCACACCAATGCAAAATGTTAATAATATGGTGGTTTATTAGAATCCCATATTTTATTCATGTTTGTTCTGTAGACACACAGCTCCTTTACAAAAATAAATAAAGTGTGGTGAAGAGATTTATTGTTGATTTTTATAATGAGATACCATATTACTCTACTTTGAACAAGCTCTAAAAACAAAAGTGCTGAAATAATTTCCCTTATGAAACTGTTTTAATTTAATACATTCTAATGTTTCAAATGTTTCAGTAATAAAATAAATTGATCCAAGATGTATTCTAAATTAAAAATAATATTCTTTACTTTATAATGTAATGTTTTGGCAAATTGCAGTATTTTATGTTCTTACTTTTATTTTCTTCAATCCTTTGTTACTTTCTGCTTATGACTACAAAAACTTTAATATTATTTTCCACTTTCAATCCATTGCTTACAATGTACTTAACCACCTGTTATGTATTAAAACACAATTATATAAATAACCATTTCAATGACAGATACATTCCTGCAAAGAAAATTCTTTAAAAATATACAAGCTTCTTAAACCGTTTCTTGGCTCATGTTCTAGAAAGTATATTCCAAATAATATTTTTTCTCTATAATTTCTACTAAAGAAATGTCTTATTGACCTAAAAATACAGATTTAATTCCAAAATGCTCAGCGTTCAATCACAAAAGACTAGAATTTCTGTCCTGCAGAGGACAGACCAATTGGGAAGGCCCTGGAGATGCACATCCCACTGGCTTTATGTCTGTAGCTAGTTGCTGGCCTTTCTGGTGTGATTTAGCTTAAAAGGTGAAAAATGGGATCATTTGGGACCTATTTTCTGTGGTATGCCTGTACAAATATGCTAGTCATCAGCACACCACTGTGTAGGAAAATAAGTGCTCAAGAAATTTTGTGCTTCACTCCCAATGATAAACTCTATTTATATTTACATGGCAGGGTAGCATTATATTATATTTTTGCTCCCTTTCATGATGAATAATGTTGTGGGGTTTTTTTTGTTTGTTTGTTTCAAATGCACACAATAAAATTTTCTCCATTCCTTTAATTCAATACTTTTTTTTCCCATCCTTTCTCTTTCTACACCTAGATAGAACTTTCCTATTTTGGCTAATATCTAAGAGGTTCATAGATCCTTGAGTTCCATACATAATATATTTTTCAATCCCTAAAGGATTTTCTTGTCTTTAAATGTGGGCTTTTATGATTTAATGTGATTTAGCCAGATAAGAGTACTTCAGTAAGTTAGACAGCTAAGTTTGTGTCATGTTTCTGTTTTTAAATAACTTGTTATATCTTCATATCTGATTTAACCCTCTGACCAATGATAACATTAAAGCAAATAGAATATTTTAATCTCAATTCTTTTCCTCATAACTAAATATATGAAATTCAAACTCTATGAGATATCTGAACACATAAGAAGGAATTTTATGAAAAGAACAGAGAAAACACTTTTTTAAAAAACAAACTGACAGTCAAATGTTCTAAACTTCCTGCTTTAGCAATCAAGCACTATACATTATAGTGCCTTTTTCTATTCAAATTTGTCGTGAAGGGAGTCATGATGTAAACTGTGTTATACATCCAAACAAAAGTCAGTATAATCAGTACTTTAACACTTACTTTTGAATGTCTAGAATTATTAATTGTTAGGCAGTATCATTATTAAACCCAACCATATTTATTATATTTTAGGGGTAATGTTAGTGTAAGTAAACTTGTGAGGCCATATTGATGGAACAATAATTCCCAATCCTTTATCCCAGTTTTCTGGATCTCTGGAAATAAGAACTGTCAGCCTTCTCATTATTTCTGATATTATTTCCCCTTAAAAATCACACTATATTTACAACAAAATTTTCTTGCCCTAACACTTTCCACATTCCCATATTTGTTCCAAGAATTTACTTTTTATTCAAAATTTCATCTTGATATAATCTGCATATATGCTTGTTTATACTACCTCATTCTTCACCTCTTGGTATGATGTCACCACTCAGGCCTCTCCAGCGGGTATATTTGTCATGAGGTGACAACATGCTGAGTCTCATCAAATGAGAGAGCACTGATGACAAAACTTTAAATGCACACCTCAAGTCTTCATTTGGATTTCATTATATTGGCTAAACATTACACCCTTTCTGAAATTCTGGATTACCTACCAAGTCTAGTCAGGGAGTGCAGAACCCTTTGTGGGAGAGCAGGGCCACATAAACAGAATCATTATGATGACTATATTGCATGCAACATCACTTCATTCTTCCACCAAACCTAATGAACCCTGGACATTAACTACTTTAAATCTCCAATTCATCCTATACATTGTGTATTATTTCTCCCATTTTAAAGTTGAGGACTTTATGGTTCACAGAGTTTAGGAGTTTTCCAAGTTCTAAGTAAAGTTTAAAGAAACCTTATTTTCCCTTCCCAAATCTAAAGGATAAAAACCCTATGAATGTTTCTTGAGTTTCTAGAGTGGTCTGTGTTTGGCAGCAAGTTTCTTTGTTGGATTCTTTTGTGGGGTTTTTTTTGCATTATTTTTTATTTGACCCTTTGAAAAAGGCACAGCTATGTATGCTCTTGAAACCATTGTTGAAATCCATTTATTGTTAATCTATATTCTGATGCTGTTTCAGTTTCCTCTCTACTAAACCAAATACTGTGCAACAGGCTGAATTAAATAATGGGAATTTCTTAACTCACAATTTGAGACTAGGAGAAGCCCAATATCAAGGCGTAGTCAAGCTGATGCTTTCTTCCCAAAGACTGTGTCGTTCTGGGGCTGGTTGCCAGTAGTCCTTGATCATTGGCTTTCTGTCATAAGGCAATGCATATGGCAGCTTTTCCTGGCTGCTTGCTTCTCTTCTAACTCCACTGATTTTCAGCTTCTGGTTGTTTCCACTGATTTTCTCTTTCTGTTGACTTGCTTATAAGTCATTCAGAAATAGGATTAAAATACATCCTTGTTCAATGGGCCATACTTTAAATAAAGTTACTTCATTAAAATTCCCTACTTAAAATGAGTTCATGCTTACAGGAATGGATTAAGTTTAAGAACAAGTTTTTCTAGGGTACATAGTTCCAAGCCACTACAGTCTTCCCTCTGCACTCAAGAAAGCACATATAAACAAAACATATTATTCCCACAGCAAAATAAATTCATTCCAAAAACCTTAAATCATTTAGTAACAATGTAAAGATGTCAAAATCAGTTGTGGGTGTGGCCTGTCCTAGGGCACAATTACACACTGTCTGTTGACATGTGAAACCTATAAAACAAGTTATTTACTTTCAATATACAATGGAGGTACAGACAAGAAGGGAAAATGTGGAAGGAAACAGAGGCAACATATCACAAATAATTTTTGAAACCCAACAGGACAGATTCAAAGGTCTGAGAGCCATCTATGTGTTGATGTTTTGTCCTATAGGCCTGATGGAGTGGTAGTCCACCACTTTCAAGTGCTTGTGTAGTGACCAGGCTCTCCCTCAAAACTGGGATGAAGGCTCCACACTGTCTGAATATTGGAGTAGTAGCACTCTTCCTGAACAGGACAAAAAACCCACCTCCTTGAAGTTCAGGGCAGATGGTTTCCCCCTTCCAAATGCAGTGATCAATCTACCTTTTCAATGTATATGGGTTGATCTGCTCTCTTGGCCATGGAAATACCTTTGGTCCAGTCCTTGGCATCCATGGTTCAAAGTAATCTTCTTTGAATTCATCCCTTCTCTGCCTTTTAAATCCAGGATGACAGTGGCTCTGCTCATGCAAATTTTGCATAAACCTTGTTGGCTTTGCATGCAGTTCATAAAGTCCAAAGCTATCATACAATAGAGCTTTTCTTTTTTTCTTTTCCCAAGCATAACCGCACTTCCAATTATGACTTCCACTGAAATGGCTGACTGGTTCCAAAATCATTTAAGCCCTCAAATGGGGCCATGTTCTTCAGAATCTCATTTTCCAGAAGTTCAGAAAATCCTCATAGAGCAGCTTCTGGCCATAATCTCAGTGCACACAATCTGGATATGCTCAGAATTTTCAAAACCATGAATCAGGTTTCTTTCTGCTTACCTCAGCTTATATAATTCCTCTTGCATTTTACTATTAGTTGCAAGGAGAAACCAGTCTGCACTTTCCACACTTATTTAGAAATCTCCTCAGCTAAATATAAAAGTTCATTGCTTTCAGGTTCTGTCTTCCATCAAAAATCAGAACTTGGTTTTTCCAAATTCTTTGCCACTCTAAAATAAGAATCATCTTTCTTCCAATTTCCAATGACACATTCATCATATCCTACTAAGTCATTGCTGGAAGTAACATCAACACCTATATCCCTTCATTCTCTTCATGATGAATTATGTTTTTGCTAATGTGATACAAACTTTCTCTATAGCTCTCACTATGAGTGAGACCTCACAATTCTTCCAGCCTTGACTCATTATCTAATTCTAAAACCACGTCCACACTTTAGTTATTTTCAACAGCAGCACATCTTTAGCTGCTATCAATAACTGTTTTAGTTTATTAGAAGCTGAAATCATCAGTTCTCTCTTTTAGGCTTTCAAATGTTTGGATGAGGTGTCTCCCATTGTTGAAGGCCATCTCTTTAGTCAAATGTGGATGTAATCAGTGATAAATGGAATCAAATTAGTGATGATTTAAATCTCCAAAGCATCCTTAGTGTAGAAAGCAGGCAAGTGCTTTTTTGACCAAATAATCAGATAAAATATCCTAGCCAAGTTGATGCAAGAACTTAACCATCACAGAGTTCAATGACTGCTGATGAGTAACTCGTCTCAAGCATGACATATGCTTTATTTTCCTGGAATTCAGGACCATTTATATTAACCTTAAAAATCAAGGAAATTTGCTTGTTGGTTTATTTCTTAAGTCCTTCAACGAAAGTATAAGTTGTTACTTTTGTTGATTAATGTAATACCTTTCCAATATTTTGTATAATATGTTACTCTGGATTTAATGACTTTTATCTTGGAAAATATCCACTCTGAACTGCTTATCATTCCATTTATGCTGTAAGCTCTCAGAGTTTAAAACTGTACCTTTTTTTTGTTTGTTTGTTTTTTCCATGAAGTTAGCATAGTGTCAGACAATGTACCTTTGCATAATTGTGGGATGAGTGAACGTATGAATATTTGTACCACAATATAATTTTCAAATATACTTAAAAAAGCAAAACTTTTGAAAATTTCTCAGCAACATACCTTTCTATTTCTTTCATTTGATTTATGAGATTCTGGCAACCTGTAACTATATTATGAAGATCTTTATTTTTATTTTATAGCCCTTATTTATTTCACAGTATTTGACGTTTGTAACAGTATACAGAAAGTCAAAGCGTGTCTTACCTTAAGGCAAGAGTTTGTATTCAGGAAACATAGTGATCAGATTTCAGGAGAGTCTATAGCATCCTTTTGAAGGAACTGACATTGAAGGTATTCAGTAAAAGAATATGAAGGAGTGACTGCTATCCATAACTGATAAGAATGCCCTCATATTGAATATCTCCCACATTTAAACTAAAGGTGACTTTTGCTTAGCTGTTCAGATCTCCCTTGGGTAACCTCTTTGAGAATATTACATCACTTTGTGGCATAACATTGTTTTGACTATAACTGCTGAAGAATATTCTAAGCTCTTTTTTTGTAATTAGTCCCCTTGGAACCAACTAATGCATATTCCTACTGTGATAGTTCCAAGAACACATACATTCTCCTTATTAGATTGTTTCACATGTGAATATTGTTAATGTTAGATTTTCCTAGGAATTATGGATGATGTAATATCACAGATAAAGGATTCTTAGATATCAGTGTGCCAATGAATCATATGGGAGCTTGTATCAATGTAGATTCTGTTTTAGTAGTTCTGGGTGGGTGCTGAAATTCTGTTCTTACAAAGGCACCCAGTTTATATGGATTCTTCCTGTCTGAAGATCCCACTTTTAAGTAACAATTCAACAGATTACATGTTACTGTTTCTAAAGATATCTGAGAATAGTCATATTAAAATAATAGGCTTGAGGTTGTATATTTTGGGTGGATTGTGTGGAGTGTGAATGCATCTCAACAAAAATGCTTTTAAAATAAATAAATTTAAAAAATAATAGGCTGCATATATTCAATCTCTCAAAGCTTAAGGCAGAACTGTTTTTAACAGAAGAAATATATTTTATGCTTTGAAACACAGACCAAATTGTAGCATTCACATTAGATTTGTAGTAATTTAAGTAACCAACCTTAGATTTAGAGAACAAAGTGGGTGTAATGCCAAAAATGTATTATTCAATATTGTTTTCTATCCACGATCATAAAATGAAGACTGGGTGGCAGATCAGACACAGTCAAGGACTCCATGAATGGGCAATCTTCCAAAATGGTGATGTGTGGAAATATATCCATAGAAATTCTTAAGTTAAATTAAGGTGATTCATGGATTTGTTTTGGTTTACTGGTAAATTATTCAGTGACAAATCTCTCAGAAACAAATCTTGATGGAGACAGATACATAAATCCAAGGTACATTATTGTAGTCTGCAAGAGATGCAGGTTCTCAGTTCTCCCTTAATTTCCATAGAATTACAATTAGTCAGTGATAATGCCTATCTTCCTTGAATTTTCAGGTTAATCATTAGTAATAATTATTTAAAGAAATCTAAAGCTTCTTTAAAAATAATATATATATATATATATATATATATATAAATTCAAAAACAATCATTTGCCTTTCTAAGTTACTTAGTAATTTGGAGACTGAGCCAATATATTCTATTCACCAAGTATGAATTACTAGTGTACAGATCACATACAAGGGATGCTTGAAAAGATTAAGGGCTGATATCTCATCAGAAACCATAGATGGGAGAGGCCGTGCTATGATTCATTTATGGTACTGAAAGAGAAAACTGCCAGCCAAGATTTCTGTATACAGTAAAATTGTCTTTCAAAACTGAGCAAGAGATCAAAATATTCAGAGGTAAACAGAAACTGAGAGAATTTGTCAAAAAGAGACCTCCATTACAAGAAATAATAATGGAATTCTGCTGCCTGAAAAGAAAAGACAGGAGAAAGAACTTTGGAGGAGAGTGTAGAAAGGAAGATTATTACCAAGAGTAACTAAACAGGTAAAAAGAAAGACAAAAAATGTCTAAGGATTAAATGGATGAGGTACGTACTGCATTTACAGTGATAACATTGAATGTTAATGGCTTAAATTCCTGAATGAAAAGGCACAGATTGACAAAATTAATTTAAAAATATAATCCATCTACATGCTGTCTACAAGTGACTCACCTTAGACACAAGGACACAAATAGCTTGACAGTGAAAGGTTGGAAATCAATATTCCACACAAAGAATAAACAAAAAGTGCTATGGCAGCTATAATTATATTAGAAAAAATAGATTTTATATGCAAAAGATATAAGAGACAAAGAAGGAAATTATATATTAATAAGGGGCCAATTTAAGAAGAACACAGAACAAACATAAATATTTATGCACCTAACCATTGTGGCCAAAAATATCTGAGGCATACCCTGGCAAAACTGAGGGAAGAAATAGATGTCTCTGCAATTATGGTGGGAGACTTCAATACACCAATCTCAGCAATATATTGAACATGGAGACAGAGGAACAATAAGGACACAGAGATCTTGAATAACAAGGTAAGGGAACTAGACCTAACAGACAGTCATAAGTCATTGCAACCCCAAAACAGAAGGATACATATTCTTCTAAAGTGCTCCTGTATCATTCTCCAGGATAGACCACATGTTAGGTCTATGAACAAATCTCAGTGAATTTGGAAAGATTGAAATTATACAAAGCACTTTCTCTGACCACAAGAGAATGAAGCTGGAATCCAATAATGCTGGAAAACCAGAAAATTGTAAATATATGGAAGTTATCAACACATTCTTCAACAATCAGTAGGTCAAAGGAGAAATTGTAAGGGAAATCAGTAAATACCTTGAATTGAATGAAAATGAAAACACAACGTATCAAAATTTATGGGAATGCAGTGAAGGTTATGTTGAGAAGCAAATTTCTACCATAAATGCCTACATTAATAAAGAAGAATGTGCTCAAATTAAAGACCTAACTACTAGAGGAAATAGAAAAAGGAAAGCAGACTAATCTCAAAACAAGCAGAGGGAAAGAAATTATAAAAATCAGAGCAGAATTAAATGAAGTTGAGAATATAAAAAATAGGAGAGAGAATGAACAAAACCAAAAGGTGCATCTTTGAAAAGAGTAATAAAATTGACAAACCCATAGCAAGACTAACAAAGGAATAAAAGAAAGAAGATGCAAATAAATAAAATTCAAATTGAAAGATGGGACAACACCACAGACTTCACAGAAATAAAACGTGTCATAAGTGGGTAATATGAACAAGTGGATGCCAACAATTTGGACAAATTAAATGAAATGGACAAATTCTTAGAAACACATGAGCAACCTACACCGGCTCTAGAAGAAATATGAGAATTCAAGAGACCAATCACAAATAAAGAGATTGAAAGATGGTGGTAATAGTCTGATGATATTATCTCATAATCTGTAAGAAATGTTCCACCATGGTGTGGTGCATTGATGAAGGGGTGTTGTATGTGAAGTCTACACATAGGCATGATTGTTTTGTAAGTGCACAACTTCTATAATAAAAGTATATTCTAAAAAATTAATAATAGGTTGGAGGAAAAATACAACAATATAAGATATGGACTATAGTTAGTAGTAAGATTTTGATGATATTCTTTCATAATTTCTAACAAATGTCTCACAACAATGCAAGTTTGGTGGTAGGTTGATATGTGGGACCACTGTATACTATTATGCATATTTGTTTTTTACATTCACAACTTTTTCTCTACATTTATTGTTTATGTATGTTCATGTATGAATGATAAACTTCAATAAATTAAAACAAAAAAACACTCCCAACAAAGAAAAACCTAGGACCAAATGGATTCACCCTTGAATTTTACCAATCATTCCAAGAAGATTCCTGCTCAACTCTTTCAAAAATGTGAAAAGAATTTATCGTTACATTATTATTTCAATGAAGCCAACATGCCCTTAATACCAAATCCAGAAAAATGTTACAAGAAAAGAAAATTACAGACCAATCTCTCTAATGAATTTAGATGCAAAAATCTTCAATGAAATACTTTCTAATTGAATCCAACAACACATTACACAAATGTACACCAAGATCAAGTGTATTTTTTCCTAGGTATGCAATGGTGGTTCAACACAAGAAAATCAATAAATATAATATACCACATTAACAAATTAAAGCGTAAAAATCACATGATAATCACCACTTTTATGCAACATTGTGTTAGAAGTTCTTGCTAGATCAGATGGACAAGAAAAAGAAATCAAAGGGATCCAAATTGGTAAGGAAGAAATAAAACTTCACTGTTTGCAGATGACATGAAACTATATATAGGAAACCCTGAAAATTTTACAAAAAAGTTACTAAAGATATTAAATGAATTCAGCAGATTGCCAGGATATAAGATCAACTTAAAAAATCAGGAGAATCTCATTACAGTAACAATGAGCAACCTGAGGATGCAAAAACTAAATTCCAATTAAAATAAGTAAAAGAATAGAATATCTAGGAATAAATTTAAAGATGTAAAATTAAAAACATTGCTAAAAGACATCAGAGGAGACCTATGTAAATGGAAGGACATTTCATGTTCAGGGTTTGGAAGACAAAATATTAAGTTGTCACTTCTACCCAAATTGATTAACAGATTTAAAAAATCCCAATAAACTTTCAACAGTCTTTGTTGCAGATTTATTTAGAAGTGTAAATGGTACAGAATAGCCAAAAACATCTTGAAAAAGTAGAATCAAATGGAAGACTCATACTACCTGAGTCTAAAGCACATTACAAAGCTATAGTGGTCAAAACAGCAAGGAAACCATTCAAAAGGTTACTGC
>JAQZBX010110493.1:0-10374 GCA_029593785.1 Cabassous unicinctus
AAAAAGCAGGGTGTCAGCCCCAGGCTCTCTCTCCCCTCTCCTGTGGAGTCCTCAACAATTAGTCCAGGTTATAAGAGATGGAGATCGCGAGGGTTGAATTTCTCCAGTCCTTCCTAGGCTCCCAGTGCAAACTGCCGTGTGGAGGGGTCTGTGGGGCTCCGCAGCCCAAATTTGCACATCAGAACTTGAGTCAGCCTAAGGCTGTGTCCCTCTCTTTCCCCTTTCCGGGAGTGGTAGATCCCTGGAGCCCCCTTTGCCTGTAGTTACAGGCCCAGAGGCCCGAGAATTCTAAAGAGTGTGGGGGAGGGTGCCGGCAGCAGCCGCCGCTGCTGATTAAAAACTCAGGGTTGTGGTTCTGTCGTCGTGATTTCTCTCTTTTGTCCCTCTCCCCTCTCGGTGGTGTGCAGTCTTCCCCTGCTGTCCTAAACCCTAGAAGATCTATTTTGGGTCTGTTTCAGCCTGTTCTCTAGCTATTTTTCTGGAGAAGAGATTCCTGTGTGTTACTAGTCAGCCATCTTCCCGGAAGTCACTAGTCTGTTTTTAGTGCCAGAATTAAAACCAAATTTGAAGTTAATATTTTATGAGATTATTTTTTTAGGCTGTTCAATAGGAATTGATAATGTATAATGTGGAAAAGAGCTAGACCATACTTGCATATAAGATTCTTCAAGAAGTGCATTCAGGGCTCCTCAGGTGTGAGTGACTGGGGATCGCAGCCAGGCTGTGGTACTGCACAGTCCACTCCAGGTTGGCTTCCTCTAGTCCCAGGACTGGGAAACTCACTAACAGAGAGACTCTGGAGTGATGCCCTGGGCCACCTGTGTAAAATGGTTGCACAAGGCAGGGTGTTCTACTTTGAGACAAAGATGAAATATTTGTATTGTCTCATTCTGCTCTTTTTAGGGCATCTTAATGTTTACCTTAAGCATCACATAGTCAAACTCTCTTTGAAGATAGCATTTAAACCATTTTGGAGACTTTTACATATTTTTTATTTTTAAAACCACAATCATCACTTATAAT
The DNA here is from genome assembly GCA_029593785.1 of Cabassous unicinctus. Taxonomy (NCBI): domain Eukaryota; kingdom Metazoa; phylum Chordata; class Mammalia; order Cingulata; family Chlamyphoridae; genus Cabassous; species Cabassous unicinctus. The sequence continues at coordinate 1,024 of JAQZBX010110493.1, forward strand.
GCTTATCCTTTTATTTTGCTTTGTTAGGATTTGACAGGTCTGGAGCACATGTTAATAAATTGCTCAAAAAGGCTTCCTGCTAATATCACTCAGCTAAACAGCATTCCACCAACTCAGGAAGTATACTATGATCCCAATCTGGTAAGTGGTGGGAAAAACTTGTATGCACAATAAAAGTATATCCTTATCAGATGCTATTTATATCATTTCTGCATAGCACTTCAAAAACTACAGGCAAGTTCTATATTTATATGTCTCTGGTGGAAAGCAGTAGCACAGATAATCCGAATCATTTATATTTTGCTCTGGAATATCCCTCCACCCAATGGATATTTAAGCTAATTTTTGGATTAGTTGCTTATATTCCATAAGCATTCTGTCCACTAAGGATAATTAGTGGTAGCCCCTTCTATTCTTAGTGGCCTTGAAAAAGTTCCTGGGGTTAAACATTAACCAAGGAAATATTCATCCAATGGAATACCATCTTTTATCAAAGCTAAATTCCTTTGATACTGGCACTTCCTTGATCTTACCAAAGGGATCAGTGGATGAGCTGACACAACTACATTGGGGATGCCACCTGGCTGAAGTGATTGAAAGATGCATCCCAATTTCAGAGACGTTAAGATGTGAAAAAAATATGCATTTTAAAATAGATGAAACGAAGGTATACTATAGTCATTAGTGTGATGTTTACAGTCAGTTTTTATTAATATATAGAAAATTGCTTACAAAATAAAATTAGGAAGGGAAAAAAAATGGTTTGTAGTACCATAAACAGTATGGTTTGGACTTTGGAAAACGCCCAGCACCGTTCTCTTATCTTTCTCTCCTCTCTCTTTCTTTCTCTTTCTTTCTCTCTCTCTCTCTCTCCCTCTCACACACACACACACATACACACACACAAACACACACACAAAAAGATAATAGAATTGATGACAGGTTAAATCACAGGTAGTATTTAATTTCCCTTTTTATGCTACTATTTTCCATATTTTCTATAGTGAATAGCTGTTGCTTTCATAACCAGAATAAAATAAGTTATTTTTAAAATTTACCATCTAACAAATCTTCAAGCTATATATAAATGATTTATAATTGACTAGATAAAACACTTGAAAATTAACGTAGAGAAGAGTAATTAGATAAAAATCTGATTTCTGGAAGAAGAAAGTCTTTCATTCATTTAGCATTCATTGCTGCACTTCAGGGGCTGTTCTTTACATTACAAGACACAGACTCTGTCCTTGGAGAGCCCAGTGCAGGCTCCCTTGAGAGGAGACACAGTGTGATGGAAGCCAGCACAGCAGCTATTGGAACACATGGGCAACGTATAAGTATTGCTGATCACATATGTTAGTTAGTGTAGCACCTGGAATGGGTGGTATACAGATAGGTACCACTTGAAAGTCTGTTCTCTAAACATTCTGAAACTTAAAACTACAAAGTCAGTAAAGTTGAGTTAAGTAGAGGAGTAAGGCCTCATGTCAGCCCTGGGTTCACTCTAGTGGCATAGGCAGATATGAATGGGCAGGTCAAGGATGAGACTCGTTCTGGGTTTGAGTTAAGGAGAGATCCTGATACTAACAAATAGCAGTTCGTCTTGTGCATTTCAGTCATTTCTTCTAGATCTTTAATACAGTCTAGTAGGATAAAGTAATTTAGGTTTGTAAATATTTTGAATATTGAAAAATATTTTGTAAACTTTGAAGATTATATAACTAATTTGTTTACTAGAATCTTCTTAATGATTACGAAGGTGTTTGTGTAATTATAGTTGGTTTTTATGCTGTCACCAAAGAATAGAATCAGATTTTTTAAAAATTAGAAATTAGATTACATAGGCTGGAGAACGTTCTCAGTTATGACTTTTCAAACACTGATAATGTGCCTGTTTTCCCCAAATTTGGACTTAACAGAGTGGTATAACAACACTAATACAGTCAACTCTAAATCATCTGGAGGCAGATGATCTGGTTTACAATTAAAAAAAAAAAAAGCCTGAGTATTTGTCAAGAAAATTAACATTTCCATCAGTTACCAGGGATCTGGGCATACCCTTTCTCCATGAAGGGGAAAAACAGTTATCTGTGAGCTCCAGGCCTCCCTTATCTATCTTTTCTGAGATCTTCCCCATGGGCAGCTCCAGAGGATGGCTAGGACAGAGAAAAAGAAGGGGAAAGGGTGCTGGGCTCCTAAGCTGTATCCCCCTCAACTTCTCTTCTGGACCAAGTCCTCTTTGGTCTTGGCTTTCCTCGGGATGATATAGGAATTATGCTTAAAGATTGCTTGGAGGCCACTGACTTCACTCGAAGGTCCATGAAGCTTTATTATTTGGCAGAGCCTTTTTTTAATTCACTCACCAGAATTCTCTTTCACACACTCTAATTTCCACATCTGTCCTTTCACTTGTCTATCTTTCCTCTAGTTTCCTTTCTCTTGTAAACATTGGGTTCATCGTAAGACTTTAGTCATCAAACCTATGCACTTATATAGAACTTGTGCAACTATGTTCTTTTCTAACAAAAAATGATATTTATAAAATATTTAATCATCTTGCCCTGCTATAGGAATATTAAGAGATTTTGATTTTCTTTTGAAATGTGTCCATCTTCATTCATTAGCCAAATTTCCAGCAAGAGATTTAGAATAAGCAAATATCCTTACAAAACTGGGCAGCTACCCTGTGGGCCATAGTATGCCAATTTGATTTTTAAATATTGCATTAAAATTTCACTAATCTTGATTATTGAGTTTTTTTGTGCCCCCTTAAATTTTGCACCTGAGTTGAGTGAGGCATTCACCTCACCCTAGTCCTAGCATTGATACAAAATATCATTGTATTTTCCCACAGCCACCAGTCACCAAAAGTCTAGTTACCAATTGTAAACCAATAACTGATAAAATCCACAAGGCATATAAGGACAAAAACAAATATAGGTAAGTAGTATGTATATTTTCTTATTGTTTAGTTTAGGAATAATTAACAAGGGTCTGACATTTTCTTAATTTTACAGCATTTTATCTATTATGCATTCTTTTAAAAATTATGTGAGATTGTTTTCTTTAATTATATTGAAAGATTAAATAATTCTGTGGATGTTGAGTCCATTGAAGTTAGTTTTTCATGTCAATATACATATTTAACCACTTTAAATCTGTTTTGTTAATTAGGTTTGAAATCATGGGAGAAGAAGAAATTGCTTTTAAAATGATTCGTACCAATGTTTCTCATGTAGTTGGCCAATTGGATGACATAAGAAAAAATCCCAGGTACTGATTTTTTAAAAATTATGTTTAATTACACAAATAAGCATGAATTCAGGGCAGTAGCAGCAGAGAAAGGGGCATGACTTATTTCTGTTTGGAGTAGAAGAAAAGACCTAACTGTGGAGATAATGTTTGAGCTGGGGCCGGACTAAAAGGTAGGTGCTTGTGAGTGGAGGGGAGGATTCTGTGTGTAGAGGGATGAGTGCAGGCTCTAAGAGTCAGGGGATGTGAGCTGTGCAGTGAGGCTAAGTGGCACACTGCATCTGGGGGGAGATGAGGCCGGAGAGCTGGGGCTCTGATAGCACTTCTAAAATGTGCAGCTGCCAGAGCAATTGAGGTGGTTAGATTTATTTTAGCAATTCAATGTAAAGTTTAGATTAGCTTTCAAGAAGAGGTATGCTACCATGAAAGTGAAAATTAATCCAGTAAACTCTAGTCATTCTTTGGGGATGAATACATTTTGAGATACATTTTGAGGTTTAGATAAGCCTTGAAAATTTCCAGCCTGCCCCCTAACAGTTGCCTTGGCTCGTCTGATAAAGTTGTTAACATCTGTATTTTGGAAATTTTTAAACTTTAGTGGAAAATAGGTGTTATTTCATCAGTATCCAGGGAAAAAAATACCTTGGCACATAACATTGAATATTCTTCATTTCTGAGTCTTTCAAATGGTTTTGGAAATCTTTGGTTTCACCTCATTTAAATTAAGATTTTTATTACAAATGATCAGAGATATAAAATGTCTAGACATTTTAATGCCATGATAAATATTTTTAAATCCCATTCTTGTTTGGGAAGGAGAAATTGGAATTTTGAAAAAAATGAAAATATCTTTAATATTTATTTAGTGTTCTTAGTAATTTAGTAAAGTACTTTATTTCCTATAAAATAATAGTCTCCATAAGCCAAGCAAGAAATAAGGCACAGTAATTAAATACCTAGCTTGCAGCTCTCTTTACACGTGCTGTTCCCTCTGCCCAGAATGTCCCATTCTATCTAATTTTTTTTTTTATAACTTTCGGTTTTAAGATCCAATTTTGGCATCAACTGTCTGTTCTGGAAGTCTTTTTTTCTACTTGCCTTTGCTCTCCCCATCCTATTGAGATACTCTCTGTCATTAGTGATCTGTAGTAGTAATGTTTGGGAATTTGCAGCTTTTAGTTGTAGCCTGTACTTTTATGTTTCTCTGCTGGTTTGAAAAGCTGTCTGGCTAAGAGAATTCGGACGCCTTGGTGATACTTAAAGGGACATGGTTCTATTAAAAGATACATGCAGAGTCGGGCTTCTCCAGCAGTGTCTGCCAGGAGCAGTCATCTCCTGTGTACTTGAACAGATTTTATCATTTTCAGCCCTTTCTTGCTTGTTTTTTTTTTGCTTCCCCCCCCCCCTTTTTTTAGGAGGTATCGGGGATTGAACCCAGGACCTCAAACATGGGAAGCAGGCACTCTACCACTAAGCTAAATCTGCTCCCAATGAGAGTTGATTTGTTTGTTTGTTCGTTAGTTTTGTTTTTAGGAGGTACCAGAGATTGAACCTGGGACCACATACATGGGAAGCAGGCACTCAACCGCTTGAGCTACATCCACTCCCTTGCTTTGCTATTATAGAGACTTATTATAAGATTGAATCTGAAAACCAACCTCCTAACAGGCTTAAACTTTAAAAAGATGTTTATCTTACATAACAAGGAGTCTAGGGCTGGGCAGCATCCAGGCTTTGATTTTCTCGGGCCCTCTCAGCTTCTGCTTTATCCTCAGGGTGGTAGCAGGAGGCTGCAGCAGTTCTAGATGTCACTTGTAGGCAGAGGCATGTTCCCAGGCAGAAAGAGACTGCCTCTTCCTCTTTTCTCCAGGAGACATACCCATTCCTAAGCTAGTCACAGGGTAGGAGAGGGATATGCTTAGACTAGTCAGGGGCTGCCTCTGGGGTTGCGAAAGATTGCCTTCCTCTGAGTTGGGCCAGGAGGAGACATACTGAACAAAATGGAAGTTCTCTTAGAAAGAAAGGAGAGGGAAGTACAATGAGTGTTTGGCAGATGCCAGAAGATAGCTGCTTTAGCCACCCTGTATCCACACAACTTTCATCTCTATACATGCACTTTTTCTTTAATTTTTCCCAACTTATTTTGGAAAAATTTGAAGCTACAGAAAAATTGAAAAATAGTGCAATAAGTTCCATAAATCCTTAGCCCAGATTTTCCAGTTGTCAACATTTCGCTGTATTTGCTTCATCTATATTTATGTGCGTGCGCATGCACACACACTCACACAGATACTTTTCTGGCTGATCCATTTGAGAATAAGTTGCAGACATCCAGATACTTCATTCCTAATTGTTTTAGCATATGTCTTCCAAAACAAAGACATTCTCCACAAGACCATTATTACACATAAAAAGAAATTTAACATTGATAACATAATAGCATGCAATATATAGTCCAGATATAAATTTTCCAAGTTGCCCCCTGTTGGCACCCTGTTCACTGTATGCCAGCTTACTGGGGCGGAGTCTCACTGCATGGAGGGTAGCAAGAACATAGTGCTGCTGCCATCGGGAGCACAGGGATAGGGTCCCAGCTCACTCCATAGTTTGCGAATGGAATGTTTACTCCCTTAACAGACAGAGCAAGGTCAGCTTCAGTAGTGGGAGTCTGTTCCCCATGGCCAGTGAGTCTTGATCCACTGGCCATCACAGGGAGATGTCCTGCAAAATGAAAAACACTGCCCCCTCCCTGCTGGGAACAGACATAGCAGGGGAGTGGGCCAGATGCCATAAAACTTACATACTTGGTCTGGGGATATTATGTCTACTCAGGGCAAAAAGGGAAAGGAATATGCAGGCAGATCACTATCTGAAATGACCCAAGAAAGGAGAGAGCCCACATTTATCATCCAGCCCTATGAGTCAGGGCAATACATCTGGTCCTGAGCACAGGGTTTATTTGTGAGTCCCAGGGAAAGGCAGCAGACTACACTCGGCTTCCACACCCTTAAATGCCCTTAATGGCTGGCTGCCTGTTCGTTTTTTGTTTTTGATCCAGGAAAAAATCCAGGCTCATGTGTTGCATTTGGTTGTCATATCTCTTTAATATTCTTTAATTTGAGGCAGCCCCCAAGTTGAGAGTATAAGGTACATACCCATTGCTCAGATTTAGCAAGAATCAATTCATTGTTGCTCTTATTTCACTTAAACACATCCACTCCGTCACCACCACCTCCCAATTATTTTTCAATCTCAGATTATATCATTTCATCTGTAAATTTTTCAGACTCTCTAAAGTTTAAGAACTCTTTAAAACATAGCCATAATTCCATTAGCATATCTAAAAATTAATAATTTCTTAACATAATAATCAACTATCTAACTGATCAATGTACACATTTCTCCCATTGTTTTTTTTTGGCTTTTGTTTTTTTTTGGTTTTTTTTTGGTACTGGGGTTAGGGATTGAACCCAGGGCCTTGTATATGGGAAGCCGGCACTCAACCACTGAGCCACATCAGCTCCCTCTCCCATTGTCTTTTATAAGAATGTGTATTTATATATATATATATATATATTTTTTTTTTTAAAGTTTATTGGCTTGAATTGGTATCAGATGAAGTCTTTATTTCAGTTAACAGAAAACCCCCATCTCTCTTCTGCTTAGCGATACACATTTTGTGTATATGTGAATTTCCTATACTCTGGATTTCTCTGATTGTATGCCAGTTACTTAACATGTTCTTCTGTCCCTTGCATTTCCTGTAAATTGGTAGTTGGATCTAAAGGCTTTATTACTTTTAAGATTTTTTATTTATTTGTTTGTTTTAGCTGGGGAGCAGATGTGGCTCAAGTAGTTGAGTGCCTGCTTCCCACATGGGAGGTTCTTGGTTCGGTTCAGGTGCCTCCTAAAAAAAAACCAAAAACAAACAAGTAAAACAAACAAAAAAACCAACTCAGGGGAGCCGATGTGGCTCAGTGGTTGAGTGCCGGCTTCCCACATACGAGGTCCTGGGTTTAATCCCTGGGCCCTGGTACCCTTCCCCCTCAAAAGAAAAAATCTGTAGCTATAAGGCACTATCCCTATTTCAGTTCTCTATGTGACCATTCTTTGTAATATAACTGTCAGTTCAAAGAATTGAGTTTCAGGTACTGGTATTTTTTTTTCCTTGTTGTTCTAGTGGGTTAATTCCATATATTGAACCCTTAATTGGGGACATGCTGAATGTAAATCATTAAATTAATTTACTCACATAGCTGGAAGGCACTTTCAAGATCACCTTATCAAGTTCTTTCTTATTACAAGTGAGGAATATCTGAAGAACAATTTTACAGAATACTATTCCCCTAGAGATTCACATTAATAAATACCCCAACTTGGGATATAGGTCCATTTAACATATATTTGGAATGTACATTTATTGGTTTGTTATGTTAGGATCATCCTTATGATAACCAGTAACTCTGAGTCTCTGTTACTTCAGGAAATTTGTTTGTCTGAATGACAACATTGACCACAGTCATAAAGATGCCCAGACAGTGAAGGCTGTTCTCAGGGACTTCTATGAATCCATGTTCCCCACGCCATCCCAGTTTGAGCTGCCAAGAGAGTATCGAAACCGTTTCCTTCATATGCATGAGCTGCAGGAATGGTAAGTATATACAATATATTTATATACATAAATAATAAAAGTTGGAATGGTGAAATTCCTTTAGTGTATTAATATTTGCTTTTTACAAAAATACAGTGAGCATTTTTATTGTGTTTAATATGTAAAAGACACCAGAATTTTAAGAGATTTGAAAAAATTTATAACTGGGGATGTTTCAGTTTAATTGGAACTTTATTCATTTAGTCAGCTATTTGCTGACCAATGTATAGGTGAAGGGGTGCACCAGTACAGAGAAGCATGTTGTTTAGGACAGAATGAGAGGCGTGAGAAGTCAGTATGGACTGAGCTGTTAGTCAAGGTCAAGGTCTCTGGGGAAAATGGAATCAAATTAAGTCCTGAGAGCCAAATTTCAGAAGGTAGTGAGACATGAACATTGAGCAGAGGTTTAATGGTGAGAATAATCAGGGTGAGTTTTAGAGACTAGCCTGGCTCAGTTGGAGACTTCATGTACTGAAATAGTGTGAGATAAGCCTAGAGAGGGATTGGGAGCCATTGACAAGCAGACAACCAAATTGTTGGTTTACCTTTTATAGCCACTGAGAACCTTTATCAATAATGAGTGAAGGATTGACATTGTTCGTTTTACATGCAAATTATCTGATGGAGTTGTGAAGGATGAACACAAGCAAAGACTAGAGGCAGGGATGGCTTTTTTGATGTTGGAATTATCTAGACATGCCATAGTAAGTCCTGTTTTAAACTAGGGTTATGGGAATGGAAAAGATGAGCAAGCTGTTACAAAGGAATCACACTTGGAGCTTGGCAACTTACCAAATGCCAGATAATGAAGGAGAGGAGTGCCTAAAGTTGGCTGAGGTTTTAAGTCTGATTAACTTAGAAAACATAGTGCTCCTTCCCTGTAGGGACATCAGTCAGGGAAGCTGGTTGCAGTTGTGTTATAACAACAACAGTATACCTGCTGAGTCCTGTTCATTGTCATCACTGCCATCAGGGTAGCTACCTTGTTTCTTGAGTACCTGCTATGTGCCAGACATTGCTGGGCAATATATTTCCTCGGCCCTGCTCTTTACAATGAAAGGTTTTGTTAGCACCATTTTACAGCCGAGAACATGGTCATAGAAGTTCTGTAATTTGCACAGGGTGAAGTAACTGGCAAGCAGTAGGTCTGACATGATTCCCAGACCTCTGCATATGCTACTATATACCAAAGCTGCTTAATAATTTTTCTTCATGTTTTGTTCTACTGCCATTGCAAATGTGTAATTAAAAATAATTTTATCTTTCAATTTAGAAGGCTTTTTGGGGAAGCGGGTGTGGCTCAGTGGATAGAGCCCCCGTTTACCATATGGGAGGCCCGGGTTCGCGTCCGGAGGCCTCCTTGTGAGGGCACGCCGGCCTGAGCAGTGTGGTGGGCTGATGCAGCAACCTCACGGCAGGAAGCGGGTGTGGCGCAATGGATAGAGCAC
>JAQZBX010110494.1:0-10374 GCA_029593785.1 Cabassous unicinctus
AAAAAAAAAGATACAATCAATATAAAGAGGCAGAACACTTGTTACATATGTATATACTTTTTTCTTTTCCTTTTATTCTTAGTCTTTTAAAACCTAATCATCTCCTGATTGAAACACATCATCTCTGTTATCCTTTCTCTGTTTCATGGACTCCATCAACATTATCTTATCTTTTAAAGATTATTTAGCTATAAATTTTTCTTTGAGAACACAATATATTTGGCTGTAGGAATACTTAATATTCTCTTCTGGTGTTCTGATAAAAGTTGGAGGAGTGTTTGTAAGACCTCAGCATAGAGATGAAGATGCAGTGGCAAAGAATCAACCAGGTTCAAATCCTAGTATTAGACTAAGCAGATTGGGTGACATTGGGCAAGTACTTAGCCTCTCTGAGCTTCATTTTCTTCATCTGTAAAATGGGGATTCAAAAGCACTCCCTTCACTCAGCACTGTTATAAGTATTAAATGAAAAGAACAGATTGAACTCTCTGAATACTGGTAAATTTGTGCTTATTAGACTCACCAAAAAACTATATCCAAAATCTGATCACTTCTGACCATAGATACCTAGTCCGAACCACAATATGTCTCACCAGGGACTACTGCAATGTTTTTCTATTCCCATGACCTAACACATAACTTCTTTATGCAACTCCAAACACACAGTGACTGAATTAATTACTCTAATACTTTTTCCCTATCCCCATACCAATGTATCTTTTATTTTCAAAATCAAAATGTTAATGAAGCCTGAGGAACAATGGTCAGAGATGGAGTTGGTGTTCTCATTCCACACTGCTGCTTTTAGATCAGTATTTCCCCTTTCTCTTGTACTGCTCCTTTGAAACCTACATCATCTGGATACTTCACCTTTCTTCTCATCTCTTAGTTACGTTCAGTTCAATAGACTCTTGAAATTCATAATGGATAATCTCTAAACAGGGGGGGCTATTGGATGAGGGAGAAGAAAAGGGATGGGAGAAAAAGAATTCTTTTTAAGCTATATAAAAACCTTTATATTGCTGACAACCTCCACATTACTGTTGAGAATCACTGCAGAGTCACTGAGACAATAATGAAAAGAGGGTGTTAGGAATGTGAACAGAATAGGGGCAAAAAGAGCTGAGAATCCTTAACCTAAGCCATGTATCAAAACTTTTTTTTTGGTCTAAGAACCATCACATTCTTAGGCTTCTTCATGTTTAACTTTTTATTTATTAATTTACATACAGTGAAAATTGTGTATAAAATGGAGTCTGTATGGTTAGGATATTTGCTATCTAGTGATTAGATGCTGGTTGTCCCCTAATATCTGTCCTACTGTCCTTCCTTAATAATAGAATCCTCAATATTTAGTAGGGAATATGGTCCCTGAGAATCAAGACTGCATTTGTCAGCCTTCCTTGTAGGCAGGTGAGGCCACACGACTAAATTCTGCTCAATGGGTTGCATACAGACCAACGACTCAGAAGGAGCCTGGCTCCCAACACTGTGGAGTGCTACACCAGTCCTGGCATGCCTCTGCCAGACTCTACTCAGGGAGAGGAATAAACATCTATCTTGTTTAACTCCCCATTATTTTAGGTTTTCTATTATTCTCATGCAAATCATCTTAACTAGTTTAGCTCCCAAACAACACCTGCCTCAATAAAATTAAAACTCTTTGGTGTTACATAAAATGCTGCAATTTTAAATGGGAAGGTCTCAAATATCATGGTTCTACTATGCAGTATGATGAATTTAGATATCCAAAAGGAATATATACTATATTGATGCATACCCAGTTCTTTAAATTTTCCTATACAGTATGCAACAACTTGTTTTCATAATCATAGATACATAGCCACAAATTACTTTGTAATAGGATTTGTATAAGCTATAGTAACCAAAAAAAATTTATATAATTTCTCTGAGCTACTCATGATTTAAAAGACAAAAATATATGAGGCATACATACCTTCAGGTTCATACTTCAGCTTTAATTCATCTAATTTAGCTCTCAGTTTCATATTTTCACTTTGGGAAAGCTGGAGGCATCTTTCATTTGCAAAAAGCTTTCGCTCAATATCAAGAGCCCGCTGGCTCTCAAATAATGCTTTCATTCGCTGTATAGACAGTTCACCTTTAGTGCTTTCATTTTCTTTGCTATTATAATAAAAACGGAGAACCAAGAAATATTAAAATAACATGTAATATAAATGAATTAGTAGTTTAGCGCAAATCTTTTATTGTATATTTGAAGTCTTAATTAAAAATACATTTCTCTGGGGTTTTTATTAACAAAGAAACAATAAACAATTAAAATAAGCTTTAACAACAGCACTTCCAAAAAAAACTATGTCTTTAAAGGACACATACAAAGGGAGAAAATATTCTTTTCCAAACTTATGCACTCTGCATAAATTCTTTATGTTTTAAACTGTGAAATTTATTCTTGAAAAAGTTGAACTATAAAAACATTTTCTATGTTAAAGTTCTTTTTACTTATCAATGTACAAAGCTAAACACAAAGGAAAAGAATAATTATTCACTGAAGGCAAGTATTTTTCTTCAATAATCAGCACTAATTATGTGATATAAATCTCAGTATTGCACAAAGATATTTTTGTTGCCTTTCTTTTCTGGAGTTTTCTTTTGGCAATTTCAAAAAAAAAAAGGTTTTGCAGCCACTAATACTATCTATTGTAAGCAAATGAAAAGAGTCTTCCTCTTCCCCTTTACCTGACTCAGACACTTACTTTAAATTATCAAGTTTTATCTGAAGCAAATCTGTATAATAGGTGTTATCTTCCAGAACGCCAGAGCTGGATGAAGGTTTAGATTCCATGCTTTCATATAAATTCTAAAGAAAGCAACAATTTTTATTATTTAAAATAAGTGGCAATTTAGGTTAGTATACATTTATTAGTAATAGCAACTGGCATTTATTATATGCTTATCATATGGTAGGCACATTGCTAAGCACTTTATGCCTACCTCATTTACCTTCTGAAGTAGGTACAAATATTAACATTCTTCGCTTAGAGTTAGGAAACTGGCTCACTAGTAAATAAAGAAGAGAATCTGAACTAAGATCTGATTCCAAAGCCTATAGTCCTATCCACACCTACATCTTATGGCTTAGAATGGAAAAAATAAAGGCTCAGTGGGTTTAATTCTGGCCTGTATCACAAAGTTGTAAATTAGAAAAACATGAAAAAGAGTAGAATTCCCTAAGAGTTCTTTTGTGACTATTCTTCTGAGATTCTGATGGAAACTGTACAATTTCTGTAGGGGAGAAAAGTAAATCTGCCCAAAACTTGCAAACAAGTTCAGTGACTGCAGGCTAAAAAACCCTGATTTAAAGCCCAAATGCTTAAAATATAGTGCTCAGCCCACTGATGGGCTACATAGTTCTGCCAATTGATATGCCAAAAATTTAACCAAATTATGAGAACTTTCACCAGTTCTTATACGAGAATGAAATAAACTTACATAAACTTAAATTTTTATGATGCACTTTACAATTTAGAATGTCTAAAAGATCATTACAGTTTATATAAAAATTTGTCATTTATAAACTTTAATTAAAAGTTTACTGAGAAGATATTAGTGCTCTTTGAGTTAATTTTTAAATTTATAAATTTTTTGCAATCCTAATACAAATACCAATAAGCTTTTTTTTTCCTTGGAGCTAGACAAGAAACACAAACATGCAAGAAAACATTGAAAAAAAAAAAAAAAGAAGCTATTATGCTGGGGGCAGGAAACATACTATGAAACCTGTATAATTAAAAGTATGGTATTGACACATAGATAAGCAGATCAATACAATAGAAAAAAAAAAAAATCCAGAAATAGACGCAAGTACATATGGAAATTTGATATATGATAAAGGTAGCATCTCAAATCACTGGGGCTAAGATAGACTTTTTAATGATGCTGGGACAGCTGTATAGTTATTTGGAAAAAGACAAAATTAGATTTATGCCTCACATCATATATAAAGATAAATTTCAATGGGGATTAGGTATCTAAATGTAAAACTATACAAGTGCTAGAAGAAAACATAGTAATAAAAGAAAATACTGATAGATTTGATTAGATACAAAAATAAAAACAAAAATAAGGCAAAAACAACAAAAAAACACCACCACCACAACAAAAAGAAACACTGCCATAGACACAGAAAAAATAAACTGAGAGAAAATATTTGCAAGACATATCACAGATAAAGCTAAAATCTTTAAAACTTTATAAAGAACTCTTGAAAGTCCAGAGCGAAAAATAACAAAAACCTGATAGAAACATAGGCAAAAAATACGGCCAATTTACACATACACACACACAAAAATATATAAATCCCTTACACATATGAAAAGATGTTCAACTTCATTCATAACTAGAGAGATAAGAAATAAAACTACACCAAACTCCATTTGCCATATATCAGACTGCCAAAAATTAAAATGGATAACACATTCTGTTGGTGAGGGTATAAAGAAATAAGCACTCATATTGTTGGTGGAAATGAAAATTGGCACAAGCGGTAAAATTTGGGAATATCTAACAAAATTACATATACATTTACTTTTTGATCCTGCAATCTCACTCTAAGAATTAACCCTGAGGACACACCGATACCAATAAGAAAATGTACAAATACACCAGATGTATTTTGTAGCACTGTACACAACTGCAAAATACTGGAAACAATCTAAATGCCCAGACATAGGAGGATGGATAAATAAACTACAACACATCCACACAATGGAACTCTTTGTAGTGGTAAATAAGAATGAGGAAGATCTCTTTAAACTGAGCTGAAGTGGTTTTCGGGACACATTGTTAAGTGATAAAAAGGAAAGTGCAAAAGACTACATATAGTATACTACTTTTTGTTCAAGAAAAGGAGAAACAAAATATACATATACCTGCTCATTTTTGCAAAAAGAGACATGGGATAGATAAACCACAATCAAATGAAACAGGCTATCTATGAGGGATGGGCAGAAACAGTATAGAAAGATGAGAGTGAGGTAGAAAGGATGGGCGGGAGGGGCACTTCTCCAAGTACACCTTTTTTTATGCATCTGACTTCTAGAACCATGTTAATCTTTCACATATTGGGGGGGGGGAAAAAAGCAAATTCCATAAGAGGGGCAACAAAATAGAATATAAACAAAAACTGACATTCCAGTAGCAATAAGCATACCTAGTGCCTAAATATGATTCTCTACTATAAGGAGCCAGTGCTCCTTGGAGAAATGCTGATTCCAGGGCTGAGGCAGGCTGATTCTTGGCTGAGGCCAAGAATATCTTATTGTGCCAAAGAGTAAAGAAATGCTTAAAGAATCAGATGCCTGAGAATAAGGTAGTACTCACCAAAAAAGGGGGGTGGGGTGGGGATTCTATTGGCCAAATATGGGATGATTTGAGTACCAGAGTAATTAAGGAAAGTAACAGATGATCACAGATAAGGAAAAATAAAAATCAGTGAGGCTATACTGATATGAGGAAAAAGATTCTTCTCTCTCTTCCCTTTATTAGAATTCTAACTAATAAGTGTGGAAGGAATGATGGAATTACCATTTGGCAATTAGCACAGTAATATTTGTTTCTGGCAAGAATCTTCAAGTGATGTTCAAGTATAAGGAAAAATAGACATTTACTTAATCTCAGAGTATCTCCCCACAAGATATTAATTACAAAAGGAAAAACTATAACTTTACAGTGGAAAAACCTGGCAGACACAATATGGAACAAGCCATCAAGGTTAATATCACCAATAATGGCACAGGTGATCTTATGCCTCCTGAGTGATGCACTGGAAAGGGTAGAATACTCCAGTAGTACTCCTGTCAAAAATACATAGCCTGTATTTCCTCACAGAAAGTTTTGGTAATGGATGGTGATGATGGTAGCACAACATTATGAACATAATTAACAGCACTGAATTATATACTTGAAAGTGGCTAAAATGGGAAATTTTAGGTTGGATATATGCCACTAGAATAAAAACTTAAAAACAACAACATAGGACTGCACAACACAGTGACTCCTAATATAAACCACTGACTATAGTTAATAGTACAATTATAATAATATTCTTTCATCAATTGTAATAAATGTACCAGTCTAATGTAAGGTGTTAATAATAGGCGGTGGTATATGGGAACTCTATTCTTTAATAAAGAAAAAAAAGAAGCTGAATTTAATCAAGAAGAAGCATCAAACAAACCCAAATTGAAAGACGATCTGCAAAGTAATTGACTGTACTCTTCAAAAATAACAAGGATCATGAAAGATAAAGACAAAGGAATTGTTCCAGATTGAGGGAAACTAAAATAAATATAATGTGACCCTGGATTGGATCTTAGAATGGAATATGACTGTTTTTTTTTGTTTGTTTGTTTGTTTTTTATTTTATTTATCCCCCCCCTTGCTGCTTGTGCTGCTGTGTCCATTTGCTGCGTGTCTTCTCTGTGTCTGCTTATCTCCCCTTGCTGTGAGGTCTTACCGCATCAGCCCACGGCGCAGCGCGAGCCAGCCTGTCCTCACAAGGAGGCGCCGGGAAGCGAACCCGGGGCCTCTCATATGGTAAACGGGTGCTCTATCCATTGCGCCACACCCACTTCCTGCCCTGAGGTTGCTGCATCAGCCCACTGCACCGCTCAGGCCGGCGTGCCCTCACAAGGAGGCCTCGGGACGCGAACCCGGGCCTCCCACATGGTAAACGGGGGCTCTATCCACTGAGCCACACCCGCTTCCCTGGTTTTGTTTTGATATAAAGAATGTTAATGCATTAATGGGACAACTGGCAAAATGTAAAGTCTATAGATTAGCTAATAGTATGTATCAATGTTTATTTCCTGATTTTGATAATAATTATGTGGTTATATAAAAGAAGGGCTTTCAATACACATTGAAGCATTTAAGGGTAAAGGAACATCTGATTTGTAACTTACTCTCAAATGTTTCAGAGGAAAATTTTATATACATTGAGAGAGAGAGAGAGAAACGGAGAAATATAAAAAGCAAATGTAAAACTAACAATTGGGGAATCTGGGTGAAAAGTATGTAGGAAATTCGTGACTTTTCTGGACATCTGAGTTTATTTCAATATTTTTAAAAAATTTAAATGTTATATTTTTTACTACGAATTCCAGGTGTCACACAATTTGACAATGTGTCAAAACTCTAAGTGTGCACTCATTAAAAAACAGAGGTGGTGGACAGCATTGAAAAATAATAACTAGTAAGAAGTTCAAGAGTATTTGTAAATGTAATGCTGATTCAATGTTAGGAGGAGGGTACTCACTTAAAAGGATATGGCAGAGCCTTCTGGAGTGCTAGATACATCCTGTATCATGATCTAAGGAGTAATTACTTGTGGATATACATATGTTAAAACTCATTGAATAGTACACTAAAGTTCTGGACACTTTGAGGTATACTTACAAACAATAATTAGACAATAACCACAAAAATGGAGTAGGTTAGTTTGGCTCTACTAGAAGAAGCAACAGCCCCAAACACTGAAAAGCAAAAAGAGACCAGAGGGAAAAAATAATTTAAACATTGGGTCAATCTCAACTGAAACTGAAAGTTAATTATATAATAAAGAGACCTATTCAAATTAAAAGTAGTAAGATATTCAAACTGAACTTTGGCTGCATTTTTTAAAGGTATTACACATACCTTAAATTTCTCCAGATTTCTAATTTCACCTAAAAGATGTTTTATTTCACCATTTTTCTGCTCCAACATGGCAAGCAACCGTTCCTGTTGCTCAAATTCAGATTGAGACCCTTTCATCTGTAGCAATGTAGCAATTTGTAACTAGAAAAAAAAATTACTCCCCCAGTAAAATTCAGTGGGGGAGAAGAAGATTTTGATAACCATATACTTGGTAAAATTCATATTATATTACTTTACACTCCTTCTAGAAACTAAACTAGCTATTTCTAGTCTAATAATTTGAAAACATTTTTATCAATAACTTTTGCTATACTTATGTGACATTTGAGACTCATATAACATTAACTTCTTTTAACTATGAGTAATATATAAGTCTATAACATATTTGAACTTTTGCTGAAACAAAATTTAACTGCCTGGCAGTGGTCCAGAAGTAGGTCACATAATAGGTAAATAAGCCTGGCCAAATGTTGCACTCATATGCACTAAAATCTATCAAGTCTGATAGGCTTTCTCAAAAATTTTAATTAACTTCAATGATATTAAGTGGGGGAAATTATTAATCTACTCACACTCACAAACATAAGATTCTCAAATGCCAACAATGGAAAGCATCTCTGAAGGCATGGTAAAAGGGAATCTAAGGACACTGAAGCAATCCTCAATATTCCATGTTTGTTTTAGAGTAGCAATCAACTTACCTAATTATGACACCACCTAAACCTGAAGTTGTAAAGTAATTAGAAGGAAGTTAAATAGAAACTAAACCTAGTATTTCTATCTTCAGAAAGTTCTGGAGTTCTAGAAAGCATCAATTACTTTAAATACAGTTTTGAATAAATCAAGCAAAGATATGAGGTTGTAGGTATGGTTAAGAAGAAAAGAGAAAGATGATTTTTGATATTTTAAAGGATATCCTTTTTGTTCCTGCTTCAGACTGGAGGCCAGGCACATTTAGCCTAAACAATTCATAATGCTACCAGTCTCTAAAGATAGCTGGGGACCTCATGGGAACATTGGGAGTTCAGAGTAGTAGCCCAAAAAATACTGAAAGAAAACAAACAGTAGATACGAGAAGATTTACAAAGAAATTATTCCCAAATAGGGCAGTCTCAGTAAAGCACAGTATGGAAATCCTCAGAAATAAAACCCACAACTATTGTTTATTAAGTAAACACTTAATATTTGTCAAGCATCACATGTATTTTACTACCTCTCAACTTAACCCTCAGGACAATTCTCAGGTTCGGGTTCTATCACCTACACTCACTTTACAAATGAGGTAACTGATGCTCTTAAAAGTTAAAATACTTGTCTAAGGTCACAAAGCCAACAAGTAACAGAACTAGAATTCAATCTCAAGTTCATCTAATTCAAAAGCTTAATCACTGACCTTTCCTATTTCTTTGATAAATTCCACTATCCTAAATAAAAGGAAGACTTCCAGGCTTCCAGCTACCACCTTAGAAGAGTCAGGTATAATAAATTAGGAATCAGGATTATAAGGACTGGTATAATATTGAAATCTTCCTAACATCCACATTTGTTTTTTAGTTACCCACTCTTTGACTACAATGATGACTAGCAAAATTCTCACAATTTCACTCCATAATAAGCCCTTGTGGGAGAACTGGAGGACTAGCTTTAGTTAAAGTAGGAACCTTAGGGCTGTGCTCAGAAAGAATCCAGGCCAACAGCAGAAAATAAAAACTTTTTAATTCCTTTTTCGCCCATTCCACAATGAAAGATTTATACCTCCCTGGGAAAGCTAGTGAGTAACCATTGGAGGGGGGGGCGGGGAATCAGTGGTTGCTAAATATACAACTACTAAATCTTTATTCTAAGATCTATCTTTTAAAAAATAAAATATAAATGGATCTTTTGATCACCTTAAATATTTTTTTAAACCATGCAGTTCTAGAAATAACTATGTAAGTACACTCCTTGAAAGAAAAAAAATGGTTTCTTTGACATATTTGTACATGTAATGAAGATTCAAAATAGGTTTAATACACCTTTGATGGTGATAATTCTATACCTTCATTCTCTGCATCTGTTCTCTATTAAATGCATTTTGCTTCTTTAGTGACTGATACTTGACTTTCATACTAATAAGCTGACGTTCCATTGCTGCCCTTCGGTCTTCAACCTAGAAAATATTAACATGTTTACTTGTTCTTGTACGGGAAATGCCAATTCATTCATAAGAATATCTGCAAGTACCTCTGCAAACAAAGAGTTGCCTTTACTATTGGGATCCAAGGCTTGCTGGAGTGCCTGGTCCAATTGCACTTGAAGGTCTTGATTTGCTACACGAGCTTTCTAAATTCAAAAGAATATCAGTTAACTAACAGAAAGTAAATTAATAAGAAAACAACCTATTCTAAATTGGAAAAGATGATACCTCTAAGGCATTATAGTAAGAAATACCTCTAAGGCATTATAGTAAGAAACTGCTTCCTTCTTTCGTTCCTCTTTTTCTTCTTTAAGTCGGTCTACCTGGCGTAGTAAATTAGTACTAAGAAGTTCTAGTTGTTCCTGTTTGTACTGTAGTTCATTCACTTCTTCTTTGAGGGTGGTCTAATCAGCAGGATTGAAAAAGAAGAAACTGTCTTAAATAATCCTTCATTTAGCAGCTACTCAGTTTATCCAACGGTGGTGGTTCATACCCAAAACTAAAACTAAAAATCTAGC
>JAQZBX010110496.1:0-10368 GCA_029593785.1 Cabassous unicinctus
TTTTTTTTTTTTTTGTCCATTCTTCCAATCACTTCCTATTGATTGGAGAATTTATTCCATTTTCCTTTACAGTCACTACTTATTTGCAGGACTTTCTTCTGCCATTTTTCTGTTTGCTTTTTGTGAATTGTATTTTTTGCACCTCAATTCTTTTATTAATGCCTACTTTTACATTTATTTGATCTTTTAAAAATTGTACCTTATTGAGCTCCTTCTCATTTTTAAATGCATACATTTTTTTCATAAATTTTCTTGCGCTTGCCATGGGGTTAAAATTTAACATCCTACATATATACCAGTCATATTTGATTTGATATCAACTTGACTTTATTAGCAGACACATACTCTTTTTCTCTACCTTTCATCCATACCTCACCCTATGTTTTTTTGTACTTTTTACAAAGGTCCTTCCTGTCTTTTCTGAGCCTGCCTCTTTTCCTGGGTTTATGCTTATTTTTGGCATTAGGTGTTCTTCTATGTACAGAAATTTGAATGCCCCTCTACATTCTTACAGGTCTTTTTCCTTTCCTGGGTGGGTTTCACTGCAGGACTTAAAGCATGTAAACCCTTGCCCCAGGCTGTCTGTTTCAATTGTTACAGACACTGTTTTCATTGTCCCAAGCTATTTTTCCTTAGAAAGGCAAATTCTGGACTGAGAGGCATTCCAAAAAAGAGTTTCCCAAAGCAGACTTTCCTTGACTGAGCAAGACCAAGGACCCATAAAGGGAGCATATGCTGGCTCCAAATTTCTCTGCAGAGGGGATGAAGAAGTGGCCAGAGAAAGCACCAGAAGATTCTTCCATAGTTACCCAATTCTGTGATTACTTGGCTCAGCACCTGCCCAGCAAATGCACCCATCAACTGTCTTCCGTTGCTCTGAGGAAGTGTAACATTTTAAAGTCACTTCTGCCTTTTAGTCTCGGGCAATTTAGAAAATAGTCCTCCCCAAAGCCAGGCCCCCAGTGAGAGTGGGGAAAGGTCAATGGTAACCACTGCGTGGAGAAAATAATTCACTTGTATTTACCACAATTTACCAGCTTCTTCCTCTTGCTCTTCTCTGGATACTGTACAGTGTTCTACTGGACTCCAGAGTTTTGACATAGTTGATTAAGACAATTTCTGTCTGTCTAATTGTGCTGGTGAAGGGACTTATTCCTGGGGCATCTTATTTACCATCTTCCAGCAATCTCCCACCCCATTTTATTTGATTTACAATGCAAGTATCAATGTTGTTGATATAAAGTCAGTACATGGAAGTAACATTTCCCATAGGATGTATTAATGGGGTGCTAATAGTTAATGTTTTTGGGAAGAACAAAATGGGTCCTTTTCTATTTCTAAACCACTTCAAACAGTAATTGAATAATCCTACTCTTATGATTAGATTTAAAAAAATGCCAATTCTTATTTACAAGCAATATATATGCAATTGTAAAACAGTTACCTTAAAATTGCACAAAATGCTCACATTTAAACTTTTATTTAACCAGCAAAAGTATTTGGAAGAAAATTTTTCTGTTTGTATTAACAGTATTGTAGTAAGCTGAATAAAGATCCCTTAAAGATGTCAATTTCTTAATCACCATTTTCTGTGAATATGATATCTTACATCATAAAAGAAACTTTGCAGATGTGATTAAGTTAAAGATCTTGAAATAGGGTGATTACTCTGGAATATCTGGGTGGGTCCAACCTAATTCCAAGGACACTTAAAAGAGGCAGGCAGGAGGGAGGATCAAAGTCAGAGACAGAGATTTCATGACAGAAGGAGAGATCAGAGTGATGCAATTGTTGGAAAGGAGCTAAAAGCCAAAGGATGTCAGCAATCTCTACAAGCTGGATAAAGCAAGAAAATGTATTCTTAATTTTAGCCCACTGAGATTTATTTTAGGTGCTGACTTCCCAAATAAGAGAATAAATATGTGTAACTATGAGCCACTAAGCAACACTAGGAAACTAACGTTAGTAGTGTTTTATTTTTTGCATTCCCTCAAGTACCTGAAACATTATGTTCTTCTCTCACCACACATTCAAACATACACAGAAGAAAATAAATATTAAGAGATCATTGCTTATGCAATATCTTGATTTTATTTCATCTTTAATGCCTATTCTCTAACTCTGAAATATTTCTCTTAAGCACATTCAGAGACTGGCACTTTATTAACTGAATATCAATGAGTATGTTAGGATTATCTTTCCTCACACATAATTTATCATATAAATTTCCTACCACGTACCAAAAAGTCCAAACCTGTATTTTATTTTTCCTGTGCCTTTGATGAAAATCATATGTACAAGCATATTTCACATTCAGAATAAAACAAGGTATTTTACTAAAATTTAGAAACTGAGAACTATAATAATTTAGGTTATAATCATGATATTAAAGGACTGCACATTCTGTAAAATAGGGAAACATTTCTACTAGGTCCTGACTAAAACTTAAATTGGAAGGATAATAAAAAAAATAAAGTTCTTGCTTTTTTAACTGAGGAAAGGAACAATAAATTTATATGTAGTTTATACAGCACTTCTAATTTTAGATTAGATTTCTAGTATTAAGAAAATAACATATTTCTAATAGTTTCTAGATTTAATTATTTTTTGTGTGCAGGATTTTAAATAACTTCCAAATAAAAAAAGAAAAATCAATTTGACTGTTTGCTGCACACAATATTAGTTAAAATTGATAAAAAAGAGACTTTCCTCTCCACTCTACCTAAAATAATGCCTCCTCAACTCCTACTTACTTCAAATCACTCTCTTTGCCCTTCTTCCTGTTTCATTTTTAAATTATATTTCTCACCATTTGTTTATTATCTCTTGCTCCTATTAGAACAGAACTGCAGAAGGCTAGAGATTGGTTATTTTGGAGAGTCAGCAGTGCATTTCCAACATCTAGAATAAGAGTATTGTCCCTGAAGTGAATAGTAAATGCATAATTGACAAATTAATGAAAGGGAAAATGAAGATGATATTTTATTAAAAGATGAAAGCAATTTGTTCTTATTCTCAGAAGAAGTTGATTGGTCACATGTATTCATTCTTTTATTCAACAATGAAATATTTAATGCATAATAAAAACATTTTTTGGTTGTTGTGGTATAATGTAAAATTCAAAATATCTTCTTCAAACCATTCCATAAACACTCAGAACTTCACATGCTAGAAATTCAGTCTCTTGGTTTGTGAAGGTTAACATGACAAATACCACAAATTTGTTGGCTAAAGCAATAGGGATTCATTGTCTCACAGCTTTGGAGGCTAGAAGTCCAACATCAAGGTATTGGCAGTGCTTGCTTTCTCCCAGAGTTTGTAACATTCCAGCAGCCCTACATCATCTCTCTCCTTGTGTCTGCTACTCTGATTTGCACTGTCTTTTGTCTTCTACTTGCATAGTCAATGTCCTTTCTTTATAAACACTTCAGCCATATTGGATGAAGGCCCACTTTCATTCAATCTAGCCATAACTTAATTAAAAATAACTTCTTCCAAGGTCCTAGGTTCACATACAGGAATGCAGATTACAACTTGAATATGTCTTTTGGGGGGCAAGATTCAATCCCCAACACTCAAATTTTCATCTGTCACCCAAATCATTTTCTCTGTCACTGGCCCCAATTCAGTTCATAAATATTAATTGTACCATTACCTATTTCCACCTGCAAAGCCAGAAAACATAATCTGCAGGACATTGGGTACAATTCACAGAAGTGAATTCTCAGTAGTAGAGAAATTTAGTCCTAGACTAAATACTGCTCTTATCTCTCCTATAAACTTTTAAATCAAGGCCTTAATGGATTTTCCAAGTATCTTAATTAGTCCTCAGAACAAAGATCAAGAATATTTATAGGAATAAAATAATATATTCTACACAAAACTAGGTAGAATTTATAATGTCAGGTATTTAACCAAAATTTAAATGTATGCGAAGAAGCTGTAAAATAAAATACTATAATGAGAAGAAAAGTCATTTGATTCAAATCAACCCAGAACTGATGCAGATGTTAAAATTTGCATAAAAATACATAAAAACAATTATTATAAGTGTAGTCCATATTTCAAAAAGTCAAGTAGAAACATGGAAGATATATGAAGGGCTCAACTAAAATTTCAGAGATGAAAACTATAATATTTGAAATGAGAAATATAATGAAAGGGTTTAATAACACATTGAAGATTGGAGAAGAAAAATTTAGTGAATTTGAAAACACAGCAAAAGAAAATATCCAAAATAAAACACAGAGAAAGAAGAAATAAAAAAGTATCAGTGAACATTGAGAGAAGCTCAAGCTGCTTTGTGTATGTGTAGTCTGAATTAATGGAGAATGAAGAGAGTAGAGAGAGGAAGGATAATATTGGAAGAATTAATAGCTGAAAATATTGCAAATACACTGAAAACTATAAAACACATATCTATGTTGCTTAGTCAAGCCCAAGCACAAGTAACATGGATTAAAAAACAAACAAACAACCAAACACTGTACCAAGGCACATTGTTTTAGTTTTCTAAAGGCTACCAAGGCAATATACCAGGAATTATATTTTACAATTGTGATTTATTTAAGATTACAGTTCTGAGGCTATGAAAGAGTCCAAATAAAGGCATCAGGTGATAAGGCACATGGCAGCATCCACTTATCTCACGCATCTCCTATGGGCCTCTTTGTTTTCAGCTTCTGGCTTCAGTGACATCCTCTCAGTTTCTGTGTTCTCTTGATTT
Organism: Cabassous unicinctus; assembly: GCA_029593785.1. Classification (NCBI taxonomy): domain Eukaryota; kingdom Metazoa; phylum Chordata; class Mammalia; order Cingulata; family Chlamyphoridae; genus Cabassous; species Cabassous unicinctus. The sequence goes on from JAQZBX010110496.1 coordinate 4,727, forward strand.
CAGCTTCTGGATTCCAAGGTTTCCTCTCTCAGCTTCTAGGAGTTTTTCTCTGTGCCTCTACATGCTTCTCCCATTTATACAGGACTCCAGTAAGAAGACTAAAACCCACCTTGGGCCATGCAATCTAATCAAAGGCCCTTAACTGAAGTAATAAAATCAAACATTCTCACCTACAATAGGTTTGCATGGACAAGAATGCATTAGCTCTAAGGACATGATTGTTTTGTGGTCCATCCATCTTCAAACTGCCACATACATTATCATCAATTTGCTCAAAACCAGTGATAATGAAAAAATCTTAAAAAACAGCTTGGAAAAAAGTAGAAAAGCCATATACAGAGAAATAAATGTGAGAATGACAGCAGTTTTTTATTTTTTGAGAAATGGATGACTTGATTTTAATATATAGATGAAAATGCAAAGAACCTAGAAGAGCCAAAAGAACTTTGAAAAGAACAAATTTGGGAGACAAACTCTGCTAGATTTCAAGCAATGAAGATAGCGTGGTATAGGTATAAAGATAGAAAAAAAAAATAGATCAAAGAAACAGAATAGAGGTCAGGTATAGATCCATGTATATGTGGGCACATGATTTTTCAACAAAGATGCAAATGCAATTCAGTGAAGAAATAACAGTCTGTTCAACAAATGGTGCTAGAACTATTATTAAGCCATGTGAAAAAAAATACAAAAACTTCAGTCTAACTCTTATACCACATAGAAACTCATAAAAGAATCATACATCTAAATTTAAAATAAAAAAAACTATAAAACTTTTTTTTAAAAATGTAGGAGAAAATGAGGACTTGGGTCAGGTAAAGATGAATTAGAAAAACACCAAAAACAATCTCAACCAAGAAAAATTAATAAATTAAAATTAATCAAAATGATAAACTTACACTCTTTGCAAGAAACTGCTTAGAATAAAAATACAAGACAAAGATTAGGAGAAAATATTTGTTAATAATATATCTGATAAAGAACTTGTATCAAAATATATAAAGGACTCAATAAGAAACTCAGTAAGAAACTCAAAAAGAAAATAAGCAGTCTACAAAAAAACAACAAAATATTTGAACATTTTATTAAGGGTGGTAAAAAAGCAAATAAAAACATGAAAAATACTTAACCTCATCAGCCATTAGTGAAATGAAAATTAAAACACAAATGAGATACTGCTATAGATGTCTTAGAATAACTAAACTTATAAAGACTGTCCATATCAAATATTGGTGAAGATATGGAGGATAAGGAATTCTTATGTACTGCTAATGGGGGTTTAAAAGGATGTAACCACTTCAGAAAAAATTGGAAATTTCTTTAAAAGTTAATCATACAAGTAACATAAGATTCAGCCATTTCACTTCTAGGTATATACATAGGGGAAATTAATTCAATTGTCCATACAAATATTTCTACACAAATGGTCAGTATTAGTCAGTCAAAGGGGTGCTGACGCAAAATGCCAAAATTCTGTTGGCCTTTATAAAGGGGAGAAGCTTACAGTTACTAGGCTAACAAAGCATAAATTATTTCCCTCACCAAAGTCTGTTGCCCGTGTTGGAGCAAGATGGCTGCTGACATCTGCAAAGGTTCAGGCTTCCTCTTCCTCTTAAGCGTTCATGGTCACAGCTTCTTCCAATATCACCTGTAGGTTGGGATAAGTCTCGTTTCTTTCTCAGGGCTCATTTCTCTCTTCGTTCAGCTGCTCTGCTCTCTCCACAAGCCCTCTCTCCTACTTCATGTATCTGCTTCTCTGTGTATTTACTTCCCTGGGGTCCAGGATCAAAACTCCCAACTCTGTCCTTTGCCATGTCTTTTCTCTGTGAGTCCCCACCCACCCAGGGGTAGGAACTCAACAACCCTTCTAAAGTGGCCCAATCAAAGCCCTAATCATAATTTAATCAACTAAAAGTGAAACCTCAGACAGACCAGTCTACAAACATAATCCAATATCTATTTTTGGAATTCATAAACAATATCAAACTGCTACATGGCCAAAGGAGCAACTTTGATTGTAATAGACAAGCCAATGTCCTTAGAGAGATGAATGGATAAATACTTGTGGCATATCGATACAGTATAATACACTTCAGCATTAAGAATGGATTTAATACTGATAGTAAAACCACATGAATGCATCTCAAAAAAATTATGATCAATGGACGAAGCCATACAAAAATAGTCCATACATTATTACCCCATTTTTATAAAATTCTAGAAATGACAACTCATTTCTAGTAATAGAAGACAGATCCATGTTTGACTGGCAATGGCAGAACAGTGATAAAGGAAAGGCAGAGATCAGCAAGGGGCATAAGGAAACTTTTACAGGTGATTAGTATGTATACTATCTTGGTTGTGCTGATGGCTTCATAAGGGTATGCATATGCCAAAACTCATCAAATTTTACACTTTAAATATGTGCAGGTTATTATATGCAAATATTTAAATACATCTGTTAAAATCATAGAAGTGAATGAGCATTAGTTAATTTCATCATCTATCTTTCCTACCAGTTTTAAATAAAAGCAAGTAAATCAAATTTTGCAATTCGTTAACATTTATTAGCAAGGAGGTACGAAAAGAGTAACATAACTTGTTCTGTAAGATTAATACAGTTACAATATGCTGCCCTTTTATGTCTCCTAACAATACCTTACAGGAATACTTCATTAAAACAACAATAATAACAACAATATATTTGAGGTAGAATTCAGCTATTCATATTACCAACATCAAGCAACCAAATCCATTGAATCCATGCCAAGACCCAGGATTCTTAAGAGATTATATCTAGTTAGTAGACTCTGGGTTAGAGCCTAGAGCTTTCTAGATTCTCACATCTTCCTTTAACAAGGGAGGAAACCATCCTTAAAATAATTTTGCCAAATCTTCTATCTTGAGCAACAAAAAATATCAAGTAAAGACTCACCTACAACATCTGTTAAGCTAGCAAGTCAGTATTTGAAGCCATGGAAAATGATTAATATCTTTCATTGTAGTATTTAGCAAAGTTTCTGATACTAAAGATAAGGAAACTGAGATTCTTGCTGTAGCCACCACTGGGATATCATCATCGTGATTTCATTATTGCTGACAAACCCCTGAAGTATAAATTCCAGATGAGGGTAACTACACACAGGGTAGAAAAAACTAACAAGCATATCACACTCTTTAAATGGAGGTACATTAAAATAAGTTAACTCGTAGCAAAAGGTTTCTTTTCAATTGTACAACACATGTAATGTTTCAAATAATGAACTGTGTGTAGAGCTCTTCTAGGGCATCTCCTTATCACCAATCCTTCATTGACCAAATATGTATTTAGCAGCTACTGTAGGCCCTGTGCTATCAGCAGCTAAAGGGTGAATGAAATGTGGTTGTACATAAGAGGTATAAAGAGGATGTTTATGTTTCCCACACTTCAATGATAAAAATCATCTGAGGCATTTGATAATGTAATTTCTTTTACTCAGCACAGCCCTAGATAAATCATTTTTTAGTCAATTTGAGAAGAGATCTGGGGAATTTGTATTTTTAACAAGTCCTTTATGTAATTCTTATGGTTAGGAAAGTTTGAAAAACACTGAAGATGTGTTTTATACCACAATTTCGTCTTCAATAGGAAACTTATAGTGATCCTTCTCAAGAAAACAAAATCTCAAGCTAGTTTTTGGTCTTTAGTATTTTAATTTATTATCAATTTCTCTGTTTTATATACATATTGAAAATAAAGGCATGCACACATCTTCACTATTAATTTCTACATTCCGTGTATATCACTTTCATTCCAAATTCTACCTCACTCTTGAAGAAATGCTCCTAATCACTATTTTCACTAAAACAAGTCTCAAGCTAATTTTCTAAGAATATCATCTTTGGGGAAAGTATTGAAGATTATCTCTCTTGCTATCCATTCTACCTTTCCTCTAGTCTAAGAATTTAGAAGAAAAAAACCACTACTATTTCTTTGTTCCATTCCTGTTGGCATTCTTTACCAAAGTTAGATTTACTATAAGATTTCTAAGGCAGAGTGATGTGAAAGCTACCTTCCTGCTATTTTTGTTGCTGTCAAATGAATGGGAGTGACATGAGATTAGAGTAGCTAGATTCAGTATTCCAGATTCATGGACATCAAGTGACAATAGTGGTAGTGATGGTGGCTGAAATAAGAGCTTTCTGATTTTGGCATCTGAGCAACCACGAATAATAGATTAAATTTTTGATAGTCCTCAGGTCAAGAGATGGTGCTTATATATCTCCTCCACTTAGATAAAGGCTGGCCTGTGTCTACTTTGATCAATATGGCAGAAGTGATTTCATACCTTTTCCAAGTCTCACCTTTATGAGGACTGAAAGTTTCTGTTACATTTCTTTTGGAACCCCATGTCATAATATGAAGCCAAATTTCCATGCTTGGAGGAAACACAACTACATAGAAACAGATGTCTGGATAATGTTCTGCTTTTCCAGCTCCCAACCTTTAGAGTCAATGCCAGCCAAAGACACAACAATTGTTGTCTTTTCCAAATTCTTGTCTCATAAGATTGGGAACTGTAATAATAATAATATATTGTTGTTGTAAGTCACAAAGATTTAGGGTACTTTATTACATAGTAGTGTGCTAGAAAAGAATTTAGTGCTGGAATTGGTGTGATGTCATAATAAAAAAGCTAAGTCATATAGCAAAGTCTTTGGAACTGAGCAGCAGGCAGAAACAGAAAGACCTTGAGAAAATGGCTATTGAAAGATGGAAATACCTTGAAGGGACTTAGTGGGAGCTTGAAGGACACTGAAGAAAATAATTCTGGATGCTGATGAAAGGAAACCTGAGTTACGTAGTGGTAAAATGTTTGGCAAATTATTGCTAGAGGCAATATGGAAAATGAAATTGTACCTAATGAACTCACAGAGTTGCTTGGTGAGATTTCTAAGCAGAATGTAGAAAGTCTCATTGGCTTCTTCAAGCCTCCTATGATAAAATACAAGAAGATATATATTAAGTAAAGAAATAAGTGTTCATTTTCCAAGAAGAATTTGGGCGACTATATCCATCCTAAGACTTTTTGGGATCAAAGAATAAAATGTCTCATTCCCTAATGTCTCTACATGGACAAAGAATTTCAAAGAATATAAGGCACAGGAGGCAGGGTGAAGACACTCAAGGCAAATATAAATTTTATGACATATCCACTCTGCATTGGAAAAATCTCAAGGATGTGATAGTAAGACACTCTGTTAAGACCTAGAAAGATTTTAAGGCAGTGTCTCAAGTCTTTCTTAGCAGAAGGTTCTCATAGTTGCATAGGCCTTCAAGTCAAAGACAACCTAAAGAAAGGTAAAAAAAAAAATGTCTCAGGGTAAAGATGAAGTTGAAAGTGTGACTGCAAATTGTTAATTAGAACTACAGAGACCATTTCAAAGAGACAAAATACTTTCTAAGGCCCTTTAGAGTAGTCTCACAGGCAACTTTTTAACAATAGGGCTTCCGAGAATCTTAGGAAGTTGCCTCTCAGTAGCCTCAGAGCAGGCCCTATGTAGAGAAGTACCTGTCTCAAAGAGATTTGTGGGTGTGGCTTTTCCATAAAGAATGTACCCAATAGTGTATGGCATTTCCTAAAGGAATGTACCCAATAATT
>JAQZBX010110497.1:0-10369 GCA_029593785.1 Cabassous unicinctus
GATTAGGGCAGGACCTGCCCAAGTGAGCTGTTCTGGGAAACCCAAGGAGAAGGAGCCTTTGGGGCATTGATCTGGAGGGAGCTGGACAGGGAGATAGATTGCTCAAGAAAAAAACCATGAGTTTTTAACCCCCTTTGAAATCATGGACAGCTAAGACCCACCCACAGGAAAAAGTGCCAGAGTGATCCCCAACTTGCACCGGCCACCCAGTCAGAGGGAGCATTCTCTGAGAGTGGGAGGATTTTGGCAAGGGATAGAGAAGGGTTTCCTTACTATGGGATTGATTGCCTGGACCCCCTTAAATCTTTAGGGAGCACACCAACCAGCTTAAAGTGGCACCAGGCTGAGGGGAGAGGTGAATCTGCTGAGGCAGCCTTATTTACTTAACTGCCCTGGGATACAGAGGCTTGGCTTGAGGGCAGAGTCAGCCAATTTAAAAGTTCCATGCTGAGGACTTTCAGAATTTCAACTCCCTTAAGGGAGTCAGGCAGTGGGAAGCCCATAATAAGTTTCCAAGAGCCTATTTAGGGTCCCCTGGGGGAGGGCGTGGTCTAAAAGAGGTTTGAAAAATCACTTCAGTGCAGTGTACTCAGTGCTCAGGGTCCCACTTGAGTTTCAAAAGGGAACTCAACCTGACCAGGAGAGGGGAGGGGGCATCTACTCATAAAGCCTGCTGAATCCAGCTGCGCAAGGAGAGTAAAATCTACCCAGGGGAAAGTGACTGAGTAGCTTTCTGAAGAGCTAAATGACCCAATTAGAAAGGTAGCTCAGTGGAGGAATTTTTGCCTTGAATATATGATGTCCCTAGTTCAATTCCCAGCTCCTCAAAGACTAGTGACCCACAGGGATATCTAACATTACCTGACACCATAGGATAGGGAAAACATAGACATTATTTTTTTATTAGCTTCCTTTGCATTCCTTATTTTCAAAAAAAAAAAGAAGGGTTACTTAAAAAATTTTTTAGCTTCGTTTACTTGCTAAAACAAGCCTCAAAACCTGCAGAGAGAAGCCTGCAAGGTAATTGATTGATAAACACCGGCAACCTGAGAGGCTCCACAAGGGCGCAAGAATGAATGCTGTACTTCCTTAGCTTTGTTTGACTACTTGCTTGTGTGTTTGTTTGGGATTTTGGTTGATATTCTTTGTTGCTGTTGCTGTTTTTGTTTTATTCCTTGTTTTTCTTTCCTCTTCTCCCCCCTACACACTTTTTTTAAAATTAGGTGCAGCTACCTTGTTTCTTCTTTGCTGTGATTCTCCTTCATTGATTTCTCATTTTCCATGTATACTGATTTTGTTGAACAATGCTATCTCTTTTCCTTTCTTCAACTTTCTATCTTCTGCATTCTCTTGTGGTTCTTACATTCCACCATTTTAAATTAGTCCTCAACTTTACTGGTTTTGATTTCTATCTTGTCTATTCTGTTTTATTATTATTATTATTATTAACTTTTTTCTTTCTGTCCTTTCTTTTCTCTTTCTCTCGCTCCTAATCATTCTGGCCTTTTAAATCATTATATATATTATTCTGTATTTGGTTTCCATTTCATTGTAGTTACGCCATTTTTTATTCCTATTACTCTACACTGCTTACATGAGTTAAATATTCATTTTACTATGTCTTATATGGCTCCTCTTCTAACTTTTATTCTTATTTCTAATATCCTTTTTTCTTTTCTTAATTCTTTCCATTTCTCAGACCCTAATCTTTTTCATTCAGGGAACATAGAAAACACCAAGGAAATAGAACAAGAAGAACAAAGTGTCAAACAAAAAACTTAACACAAATGCAAAACCAGCAGCTAAGCAAAACTGTATAGCAGAGAGAGAAGCTAATCAACTGAAAAAACCCTTCAAGATAAGCGATAACCAGAGGGCAACAAAAAATCACAAACCATACTAAGAAACAGGAATACATGGACCAGTCCAATGAACAAACTAAATCCAGGAAGATATGCAGAACAATAAACAACTAATCAAAGCTTTCCAAACAAATATCATGGAGCAACTTAATGAAGTGCAGGAAGAGATTAAGGATATTAAGAAGACACTGGGAGAAAATACTGAAGAAATTGTAAACATACATAAAAAGATAATGGATATGATGGTGATGAATGGCACAATCCAAGAAATCAAAAAGACACTGGAATCACATAACAGCAGATGTGAATAGGCAGAAGAAAGAATTAGTGTTGTGGAAGACAGTATATCTGAAAACTTCCTTGAAAACACAGTGAAAAATAGTGAGACACTGGGGATTGAGAGGGGGAAGGTGCCAATGGTACACACCGGACACCAGATATTGCAGTGATAAAAGGCAAAATGTCAAAAAAATTATTTTTAACTTTTTTCATTTTTGAATATCCCAATCTTTTAACTTAATTTTATTTTATTTTTAGTTTTTTTTCTAAGTTTTCATGTATTTTATCTCTTACATTTAAACATCATTATTATTTCATTTTCCTATCAAGTGTATTTGACTATTGTGTTGGCTTCATTAAAGAGGCTTTGGACCACAGAAGGGTTACAACTGGGGAGGGAGAGGATCATTGTTGGGGGTGTCAGTGATGGAGGGTGCATGGGAGGAAGTTCACCTGAACATACATACAAGGTATATAAAATTGTTCAAATATTCATGGGACATAATCACAGTGGGTTGAGAATCACTCAATAAATGAGAAAATACTGAATTCCCATCCTGGAGAGATCTGCCACATTCTCCAAAGGAGCAGAATAAGTACCCCAAGTGCAGGGGCAATGTCTGGCAAAGAAGGATGTTCTAATGATGGGCCCTTGTTATTGATGGCTAAACTTATGAGTCTTTGCTCTTGAAATGGAAACTCAGCCTATTGTTATGGGGTGCCTAAGTGTTTCCTCCTGAGAGCCTCCTTGTTGCTCAAATGTGGCCTCTTTCTAAGCCAAACTCAGCATATGAATGCATTACTTTCCTCCCAGCATGGGACATGACTCCCTGGGATAAGCCTCCCAGGCAATAAGGGATTACTACCAAGTGCCAAATGGCAATATGACTGGAAAAAGACCTTGAATAAAAAGTGGAAAATGTAAAGACAAATGAGTTCATATGCCTAAGAGACTTCAAAGTGAGTCAGGAGGTCATCCCAGAGGTAACACTTATGCACATCTCAGTAGAATCTCATAGGCTTCCAAACTGGATATCACCCCAAATAGAGGGGCTCCTGGGGGCTCTGGAGACACCTAGGTCCTATGTCAGTGCAGATAGCTCCATTTTTTGGTGCCTTATCAGTGAGCAATATTGTGGAATCTGTGCTCCTGAGAGTGGCATAATTGGACTCAAATAAGTCCTCCATGCACATGGTTCAACTCTCCCTTCTATTCAAACCTATACGTGGTTCTGGAGTTTATAGGTGTACATACAGAGACTAGTGTCTTTGGGCTGTCCATGTCTCAGCAGGGCATGGAATCTCAGTGGAGCTGCAAATCCTACTCTACAGCTGAATGGACTCACCCAGGATAACTGGCAGGGAGATGATGATGGACAACGGCTATCCCAGGGAATGGAGTGAATCTGCAGCTGCAGGCAGGATAATCCCATCCATCTTATTTATGGGATATAAGCCTCATCTCAATTGGAGGTAGAGTGGACATCACCATCCCAGTCTCCTTAGGATTGGAGGAAGAGCTATGGACTAGAGTGGACTTACTGGTGTTCTTTTATAGACTACTGTGAGTCAAGCAATGGAGAAATTACAACATTAATGTGGAGCTAGCGGCCACTGGACACTGGGGGCAGGGAGAGGGAAAAGCAGTTTTAATACAGGGGTTTTTTCATGACTTGGGAATTATCCTGAGTGACTTTGCAGTGACAGATATAGGCCATTTTATACCATCATATAATATGAAAAACTGTGTGGGAGACAGTGTGGTTTACAATGTGAACCATGGCCCATGCTTAATGGCAAAGCCCCAGGATGTGTATATCCATTGCAGGTGACATGCTACACCAATGAAGAATGTGTATGTGGGAGGTTGTGGGAGTTGTGGTAGGTGGGGCATATGTGAATCCCTATAATTTTTGTGTAACCTTTATGTTATCTAAGTAACTTTTAAAAAATAAAAGAAATTTGTTAAAAAAATAAAGAAAGAAATAAAATAGACGTCATGTGACCAATAGATTTTAGACTACATAGTCAGAAGAGATGCCTTCTAAAGTGTATTTGATATATAGTCTTAGTTTAATTAAGACATTAAGTTATAAATCAAGCAGCATCATGTGAATCAGAAAAGACAATTTTATTCACATTTATATCAGTTATTATAACACCCATAAAAAGTTATTAAATTTAAAAAAACACAAGATCATCTCTATAGAGGCAGAAAGAGCATTTGACAAAATACAGCACACTTTCCTGATTAAAACATTCCAAAAGATAGGAATAGAAGGAAACTTTCTGAACATTATAAAGGGTATGTATGAAAAACAGAGAGCCAACATTATCTTTAATGGTGAAATCCTAGGTTTCCTCTAAGTTTGGGAACAAGACAAGGATGCCCACTATCACCAATCATATTTAAAATTGCCTTAGAACTACCTGCTCGAGTACTGAGGCAATAAAAACATATAAAAGGCATCCAAATGGGAAAAGAATAAGAGAAATTTCACTATTTGCAGATGACATGATCCTATACAGAGAAAGCCCTGAGAAATCTACAACAAAGCTTCTAAACATATAAAGGAGTTCAGTAAAGTCTCAGGCTATAAGATCAATGCTCAAAAATCAATAGTATTTCTGTACACCAATAATAAGCAATCTGAGGAGGAATTAAAAAAAATATCTTTTACAATAGTAACTAAAAGTATCAAATACCTAGGAATGAATTAACTAAAGATTTAAAGGAATTATATACAGAAAATTATGCAACACTGTTAAAGGAAATCAATGAAGACTTAAATTAATGAAAAAATATTTCCTGTTGATGGATAGGAACACTAAACATTATCAAGATGTCTATCCTACCTGAACTAATCTACAGATTTAATGCAGTCCCAATAAAAATCAACACTGTGTTTTTTTAATGAATTGGAAAAACTAACTACAAAATTTATTTGGAATGGTAGGAGGTCCCAAATTGCCAAAGACATATTGAAAAAGAAAAATGAAGGTATCACACTACCTAAAACATACTACAAAGCAAGAGTGGTCAAAACTGCATGGTACTGGCACAGGAATAGACATACTGACAAATGGAAGCAAAGTGAGAATTCTGATAGAGATCCTTACATATAGAGTCATCTGATATATGACAAGGCCACCCAGCCAACTCATTTGGAAAAGAATGGCCTCTTCAACAAATGGTGCTTGGAGACCTGGATATCCATGTCCAAAAGAATTAGAGAGGAACACCATCTCACACCTTAAACAAAAATCAACTGAAAATGGATAAAAGATATAAATATAACAGCCAAGACCACAAAGACCTTGGAAGATATGGTAGGGAAGCATCTACAGGACCTTGTAATAAGAAATGGTTTCATGACTTCACACCCAAAGCATGAGCAGCAAAAGAAAAATTAGATAAATGGGATCTCCTCAAAATTAAAAACTTCTGCACCTCAAAGGATGTTATCAAGAAAGTAAAAAGGCAGCCTACCCAAAGGGAGAACATATTTCGCAACCACATATCTGATAGGAGCCTAATATTCTTCATGTAAAAAGAAATCCTACACCTCAAAAATAAAAAGACAAAGAATCCAGTTAAAAAATGGGTAAGTGACCTGAAAAGACACTTCTCTGAGGAAGAAATACAAATGGCTAAAAGCACATGAAAAGATGCTCAACATTGCTAGCTATTAGGGAAATGCAAATCAAAATTACAATGAGATACAATCTTACGCCCATTAGAATGGTGGCTATAAAAAACAGCACACTATAGGTGTTGTAATGGATGTGGAGGAATGGAAACCCTCATCCACTGCTGGTGGGATTGTAGAATGGTCCAGCCACTAGGAAAGTTTGGTGGTTCCTCAAAAAACTAACTATAGAACTTCCATATGATCCAGCTTTTCCACTGCTGGGTATATACCCTGAAGAACTGAAAGCAAAGATATAAACAGGTATATGCACATTAATGTTCACAGTGGCATTGTTCACTACTCCCAAATTTTGAATCAACCCAGGTGCCCATCAACAAATGAATGGATAAACAAAATGTGGTACATACATACAATGGAATATTACTCAGCTATAAGAAGAAATAAAGTGCTAACGCATGGGATAACATGGATGAATCTTGAAGACCTTATGTTGAGTGAAGCAAGCCAGTCATTGAAGGATGAACAGCACATGACCTCACTGAAATGAATTAAGGAAATTGAGCAGTCTCAGAGAGCTATTGTCTGTAAGATTGGTTTACAAGGAATAGAAAGATAAGAGAAGGTTGTGAGCCATCACCCATATGAATGTAATCTATGGTAAAGTGATAGAGTGTAGTTGCTTATTGAAGGGATAGGACAGGAGGGTAGTGATATTATTAGGTTGGGTGGTGCAGGGTTGACAGTTGGGTAGATTGGGAAAGGTGGGTCAGAAGATCAGGGATAATGGGGGGAGGGTTGGGAGAGGGACCAGGTGAACACTGGGGATTTGTAGGTATGTGGTGTAAAGTACAGAGGTGGGAATGCTCTTATGGCAAAACGACAAGGAAGGGTCACTTTTTTAGGGTGCTGGATGCGGGGGCATTCGGGACAAGGTGCACCTAGAGCAGGCTTCTAGGGAGTTTCTGAGTGTTCATTCTGGTATAATGTGTTGTATCAGTGGGTGGAGACTCACATAATGAGCGGGAAGGGGTTGAACTCCCATCTTTGTGAGGAACAATTTGTTCAGAAATAGAAAGGCAGGAGTCTCTCAAGAGCAAGGATGGTTCCTAATAAGGGGGGACAGACCAGTGTGTCAAGACCTCTTATTGCACGTAACCATGAATCTTGTCATCCAACGAGTCAAACCAGGGGTCACTGTATGCCTCAGGGAGATGGGGTGGGAGGAATAGAATAGATCAAACAGGGTGTATTTAGTGGTCTTTGGAAATGTTCTTCATTACCATACAGTGATGGACACAGGACATGGTAAATATCATCAAACTTTATAAAAGTATACTGTCTAAATTATAAACCATAGCATAAACCATTGACAATGTTTAGTAGCTACATTTCATTATTTGTATATAGTTATAACCATGCTAACATCAACATATGAAAAGGTATTAATATGGGAGGGAGGAAAGGGGGAGGATTTGGGGTATATGAGAGTCTCCTCTATTCTGTGTGTGACTTTGCTGTGACCTAAAACTTCTTTGAAAACAAAATGAAAACACTGGGGAATGAGAAGGGGAATGTGCCATAGTACAGGCTGGACACCAGATATTGCGATGATGAAAGGCAATATGTCAGAATTTTTTTTTTTATATTTTTCATTTTTTCAATATCCCAATCTTTTAATTTTATCTTAATTTTAGTTTTTTTAATTTTATGTATTTTATCTCTTATGCTTAATCTTATCGTTACTCTTTCACTTTCCTATTAATTGTATTCAGCTATTGTAATGACTTCATCTTTGAAGAAGCTTTGGATCACAGAAGGGTTACAAGTGGGGTGTGGGAGGATCACTGGTTTGGGGTGTCAGGGATGGGAGATGCATGGGAGGAAGTTCACCTTAGCATAAATATAAAGTATATAAAAATGTTAAAATGTTCATGGGGCGTTGTCACAGTGAGTGGAGAATCATTCAATAAATGAGAAAATACTGAATTCCCATCCTGGAGAGCTCTGCCACATTCTCTAAGGGAGCAGCAACTCTACCCCAAGAGCAGGGGCAGTGACTGGCAAAGGAGGATGATCCACTGATGTGCCCTTGATATTGATGTCTAACTTTTGAGTCTTTGCTCTTGAAATTGAAACTTAGCTCACTGTTATGTGGTACGTATGGGTTGCTTCCTGAGAGACTCTGTTGCTCAAATGTGGCCTCTCTTAGCCAAACTCAGGCTATGAATGCATTACCTTCCTCCAAGCGAGGAACATCACTCCTGTGGATGAGCCTACCTGGTACTGAGAGATTGCTACCAAGTGCCAACTGGCAATGTGACTGGAAAAAGACCTTGAATAAAAGGGGGAAAAAGTAAAGACAAATGAGTTTATAAGGCTAAGAGACTTCAAATGAGTCGGGAGGTCACCCCAGAGGTTACGCTTGTGGACATATCAGTAGGATCTCATAGAATTCCAAAGTGGATATCACCCCAAATAGTGGTCTCTTGAGGGCTCCTGAGAGCTCTGGAAACACCAAGGTCCTATGTCAGCGTGGATAGTTTGGAAGTTTGGTGCCTTGCCGTTGGGCCCTTCTTTGGATTTTGTGCTTCTGAGAGTGACGGAGTTGGACTCAAGTATGTCTTCTCTGCACATGGCTCATCTATCCCTTCTATTCAAACCTATACATGGTGCTGGAGTTTGTAGGTGTACATCCAGAGACTTGAGTCTTTAGGCTGTACATGTGCAATTTGGGCCTGGAACCTCAGTGGAGCAGTAACTCCTTCTCTACAGTTCATTGGATTCACCCAGGTAAACTGGAAGGAAGATGATGATGGACAATGGCCATCCCAGGGAATGGAGAGAGTCTGCAGCTGCAGACAGGGTAATCCATTCGTCATCCCCATGGGATATAAGCCCCCTCTCAATTGGAGGTGGAGTGGACACCACCATTCTAGACTCCTCAGGATTGCGAGGAAGAGCTATGGACTAGAATAGACTTACTGCTGTTCTACTATAGACATATTGTGATTCAAGCAATGGAAGAAATTACAACATTGATGTGTAGCCTGTGGCCACTGGAGGCACTGGGGGTAGGGAGATGGAAAAGCATTTGTAATACAGGTACTTTTTTGGGACTTGGGAATTGTCCTGAGTCACATTGCAATGATAGATATAGTCCATTTTATACCATTATATAACATGCAGAACTGTGTTCAAAAGAGTGTGGTCTACAGTGTGAATTATGGTCCATGCTTAATGACAGGGCCACAGGATGTGTTTATCAGTTGCAGTTAATATGCCACACTAATGAAGGATATTTATGTGGGAAGTTGTGGGAGATGTGGTAGGTGAAGTGTATGGGAATCCCTATATTTTTTGTATAACACATGTAATCTAAGTATCTTTTTAAAAAATGAAAGAAATTATTAAAAAATAATAATAGGGAAGGTTTGGGGAAAATAGAGCTTGTATATATATTTTTGTTTCTCATTAAATTGTTTCTATTCCACATTTTTTCTTGTTCTTCTGTACTTCTTATGATTTCTTATTCATGTTTATTTATTTTCCTATGTTTGTACAGTTTTTCTTCTACTTTTAAAAAATATTATTACAATAATTCTTTTCTCTTTTTATCTTTCCATTTCTTTGTTCCTAAATTTTTTTTCAAGGGAACATAGGCAACAACAAGGAAATAGAAGAGAAATGAAGTGTCAAATTGAAACCTTACCACATACACACAAACAAAAACAAAATAAAACTTTGAAAGAGAAGCTAAACAATTGAATAAACCTATCAAGTTAAACAGATTCTTAGACACCAAAAAAAAAAAAAATGACAAGCTACACTAAGAAACAGAAAAACATAACTCAGTCTAACGAACAAGCTAAAAAAACAGGAGGAGAATCAGAACATGGAACAGCTACTCAGAGATGTCAAAATAAACATCATGAATCAGTTTAATGAAGTGAAGGAAGCAATTAAGGATATTAAGAAAATAGTGGGAGAACATACTGAAGAAATTGTCAACATACATAGAACAATAATGGATGAGATGGCTATGAATGTCACAATGCAAGAAATCAAAAATAAAATGGAAGAACATAAAAGCAGAGTTGAATAGGTAGAGGAAATAATCAGCAATGTGGAAAACAGTGCAGCTGAAATCAGGCAGATAGTAGAACAGATAGATTAAAAAAAAATAGAAAAAATCCAACAGAGACTTATGGACTTGAATGACAATGCAAAATGCACAAGCTCACTCATTATAGGAATCCCAGAAGGAGAAGAGAAGGAAAACGGGACAGAAGGAGTATTGGAGGAAATAATGGGTGAAAATTTCCCAACTCTTTTGAGGGACATGGATGTACATGTCCAGAAATTGCAGCACACCCCAAACACTATAATCCTAATAGGTCTACCCCGAGACATATACTTATCAAACTTTCCATAGCTCAAGACAAAGAAAGAATACTGAAAACAGCAAGAGAAATGAGATCCATCACATATAAGGGAAACTTGATAAGATTAAGTGCTGATTTCTCAAATGAAACCATGTTGGTGAGAAGGCAGTTGTATAATATAGGTAAGGTGCTA